>ONZH01026551.1:82500-299053 GCA_900303285.1 Rhinella marina | reverse complement strand
TCCACATAGCTTTCCTTCTGCATGATCCACCACCACCACCACCACTTCATCTCCTGTCTGACCCCTCCATAAACTAGAAAAAACATGACAATTGTCCAGTTATCTTCATTCCCTTCCGTTATAGCTCCTCCTGAATTCTATCCTCAGCCTGGCTGGCAGTTCAAATTTTGAAATACATTTTTTATACACAATAAAAAATATTAATTAAATGCTATCATAAATGTTTCCTAGAAAAACTATAACTAATCCCAGTAAGCCAAGGTCTCATATAGATACACCGAAGAAAAAAATAAAACAAATTTAGGAAAATTGTAATGCAATTAGGGAATCTACTGTTCCTTAAAGGGTCAAATTAGCTGGGTAATAAGGTGTTAATAAGCAATTAAGGAAACTGAGTTATGTGCCAATTGTATTTGCTTGAGACATAAATTCATAATCTACAATAAAAAAGGGACATTTTTTGAAGGGTTTTTTCAATTTTAATGTGGCTGGTAGGTTAAAGGGTTGAACATTGACTTATAAGATAGTTGCATTAAACTTGGTGGCATTAGAGGTAGAGCTTGCTAAGAGCTCATTTGCATCCCTTTTCTCCCAGAATTCCAGAGAAGCATGTACGGCCTATAAGTTTCCTCATGCCGATTAAACACTCTTGCCAAGGAGAGCTAGTACCCCTAAATCCTGACTTAGGCCTCTCACCCAGTTAAGCCAGCACTCTCTGCTCTGCACTGATGAGAGGCAATCACCCTGAAACAGCTGTAAGGTCTATTGCCACAATCTTCGGTGTTGGTCCAATGATAATTCATCATGGACAAACCAATCAAAAACAATGTGTTTGGAAAAGGGCATGATTTGGTATGGTGTTTGGATGATACATATCAAAGGGCCTTTTTTCATCAACAGATCATGTAATAGAGATGAGCAAATCTATTTGCCGCTTCGTAGAATCAATGCGAATCTTGGAAATTTTCCGCTGCGAATCGAATCCGAATTTTTTGAGATTCGCTCTGTTAGATTCGAAAATGTGGCTACGCATTCGCTACGTACTTGTCCAACAAATTGTACGCTAATGCTACGTATAAGTTACTCTATACGCTGTTGCGTACAAATTCAATTCATTAGCGAACGTTTACTGTTCGTTATTTGCTCGGCAAAAGCCCGGGAATAAAGCAGTCACCTGACCTAGTGGGCAGGACTTGCTCTGATTGGCTCAGGCTCGGTAAGCCAATGTCGCATCGGTTGTGCTGTGACTGCTGAGATGAGCAGAAGCACTGTGTGTGTAGTTCTGAGAGACTGGGACCTGTTTTGTTAGAATTGGGGTGTAATTGTTCTGGGAATCCATATTACACATATCAGGGATACTGCAGGGCAAGTGCAGAGCTAGTAATTATTAAGGCAGGGAGAGAGACAGGGAGAGAGATAGGGAGAGAGACAGGGAGAGAGACAAAGACCAGCTGCAGGGCCAAGTGAAAAATGTCTGGAATGGATAAGTAAAAGGGATCCAGTTCCAGCCAGACCTCGAGCTCTAAAAAAAAGGAGAAGGTGGCACAGGGCAGCAGTGCTAAAGGACCTGTAGCCGGAGCTTCTATTTCTGTAATTCGTAATAGTTGGCCACTGTTCAATCAGGCTAAGTCACAAACGAGCAAAATTGTAGTGGAGGAGAAAGTGGATGAGGTAGTGGAGTGGATGGCACGCTCATCTCAGTCACAGCTGGATGATCTGCTGTCATCTGCTGATACAGTATCCATATGTAGCCGGGGGTCAGACTCCTCCTGCTCCACCATTCTGCTCCAGCAAAGCCCGTCATTTTCGTACGCAATTTGTATGCTCATGCGTACGTGTTCACAGAAGTTGCATACCTTTTAAAACTGAATTTCGTTATTAGTGCGCGAATGTTCGCAAAACACCACATAATAACGTATGATTTGTACGCAGATTCGCCGAATAGATTCATAGAATATATGAATCTTATGAAAAGTTCGAGGAATATTCGGCGAAGCGAATTTAGGATGATTCGCTCATCTCTATCACGTGATAATGATAAGTACCTCTAGATGTTATAGGATACCATATTCCCATCTGTGCTCAATGAGAACAGCGAGTTCCTATATCAGTTTCAACAGGATGGAGCTGCTCTGCACTTTGTTGTGACTATACGCTGATGACTGGATGTGCAATTCCCTAGGCTCTGTATTTGGTGTATTGGGTCTGATTGCCAGACTTAACACTAAGAGTGTTGCTAGGGTCTAAAAAGATCCGGGGCCCAAGCCCCAATACATATGGCCGAATTCTCAAAGTCGACCAACTGCCCCCCACTCCCCAACCCCTCCTGCAAACACTAGCACTGAAGACATTTTGCTGTACTTGCTGTACAGCAGCACATACCTCTCACATCCAGGCCTCCCAGGTGACGTCTTCTGTGATGTAGATCTTCTCTGTCATCATCTTCTCCATTCGGTCCGGACAACTTCTCTCAGCCTCATCGCTGCAGAGTGTGACATACAGACATCTTAGCTTCCTTAGTTTTCTGTACCCCCAAATACTATCCTGAAGAAATATCAGTGCCCCCATAGTAATAGTGCTCCTCATAGTCCCACCAATAGTAATTCCCTTCTAGAATGCCCTCATTAGTAATACTGCCCCCTACAGTGCCCCCAACAGTGATAATGCTCCCCAAGAGTGCCCCCATTAGTAGAAGAGCCTTCCAGTATTAATAATGCCCTTACAGAGCCCCCAGTAGAAATAAGGCCCCCCTATTGTTCCCTCAGTGGTAATTAAGCTTAATGCAGTCCCCTCAGTAGTAATAAGACCCCCCATAGTAAAAATAAGGCGAATCTATAAGTCCCTCCTATAGAGCCCCCAGTAGTACTAAGAACGCCTAATGTCCCCTGGATTTAAAATGCACTCATAGTGCCCCCAGTATTTATAATGCCCTCTACTGTTATAATGCTCACCCTAAAGTGCCCCAGTATTTATATCACCCCCTACTGTTATAATGCTTGCCCTGAAGTGCCCCCAGTAGTAATAAGAATGCCTAATGTCCCCTGGATTTAAAATACCCCCACAGTGCCCCCAGTATTTATATTGCCCCCTACTGTTATAATGCTCGCTCTGAAGTGCCCCCAGTATTTATATTGCCCCCTACTGTTATAATGCTCGCTCTGAAGTGCCCCCCGTATTTATATTGCCGCCCCCCCTGTTATAATGCTCGCCCTGAAGCTCCCGCAGTATTTATAATGCTCACCCTTAAGTGCCCTCTGTAGTTATATTCCTCCGTTTACTGTCCTCAGAAATTATAATTCCTCATTACCTCCACTATACAGTCCCATGTAAATAACATTATTTCCCTCCCTCCAGCATAGAGTCCCATGTAAATACCATCACACCATCTCTCCAGCCCCCTCCAATATACAGTATCATGTAAATAACATCCCTCTATATCTACAGCCCCCTCCAAAATACAGTCCCATGTAAATAACATCACACCACCTCTCCTGCCCCCTTCAACATACAGTCCAATGTAAATAACATAATAATAACATCACTCCACCCCACTACCCCATGTAAATAACTTCCCTCCCTTCAGCCCTAACATACAGTCCCAGTTAAATAACTACAACTCCCAGCATTGCTCTGCCTCTCCCTTCACTTACCTCTCCTCATGTAGCAGACCTCACCACTGCTTCTTCCTGGGAATTCTCTTCACTGCTGAGCCGATCTCTCCTGCACTGGTCACATGATGGTGACATCATCCAAGGTCCTTTTAAGCTACTGCATTCAGAACTGATCACATGACCTGTGATGTCATCACAGGTCCTTTAGATCTTGCAGTGCATTAGATTCAATTGTATTTCCGTCCTGAGGACGGCAATACAGTTGCATCTGCCTGGCAGGCAGGACATTCGGGGCCTGGGAGAAAACATCAGGGGCCCAGGCCCCGAATGTTTTAACCTAGCAACGCCTCTGCTTAACGCCCTTTGAACTTTTATCTCTGGGGTCATATAAAGGCCCATGTGCATGTGCAGGGGCGTAGCTAAAGGCTCATGGGCCCTGGTGCAAGAGTTCAGCTTGGGCCCCCCCCAGCTACATTCACATGACAGTTGTTTTTGCAGCCTCCGATCTGCATATTTTGTGGCTCAGATGCGGACCCATTCACTTCAATGAGCACTGTGTGCTGTCCGCATCTGTATGTCCATTCCTATTTTTGTCCGTTTTGCGGACAAGGATAGGCATTGTTACAGTGGATCTGCAAAAAAAACAGATGCCATATGGAACATCATCCTTTTTTTGCGGATCCGCAATTTGCAGACTGCAAAACACAATGTTCGTGTGAATGTAGCCTAATCCAGCGCCCCATACCTCTTACATCCAGTATAATACAGCGCCCCATACCTCGTACATCCAGTGTCGTCTCCTCTAATATAGATCTTCTCTTTCCTCATCTTCTCCTTTCAGACCAGACGCCATTTTTCAGCCATTTCTCATCTCTGCAGTTTGACAGAAAAAAATCTTAGTTTACTACTAAGTTTACTAGTTTACTACCCCCCAATAATGTGCCAGAAGTGCCCCCAAAATTTCACCCCAATAATGTGCCAGTAGTCCCCACCCATAGATGCCCTCCAAATTATGTGCCAGTAAGAAATGCCCCAATAATGCACCATAAGTTCCCCCCATTGATTCCCCCCCCCCAAAATCATGTGCCAGTAAAGTGTCCCACCCCCATAGATGCCCCCCAAATTATTTTCCAGTAAGAAATGCCCCCCAAATTATGTGCCAGTAAGAAATGCCCCCAGTGCCCCCATGTGCCAGTAAGAAATGCCCCCAGTGCCAGTAAAAATGCCCCCCAGTGCCAGTAAAAATGCCCCCAGTGCCCCCATGTGCCATTAAGAAATGCCCCCAGTGCTCCCATGCCATTAAGAAATGCCTCCAAGTGCCCCCATGTGCCAGTAAAAATGCCCAGTGCCCCCATGTGCCAGTAAGAAATGCCCCCAGTGCCAGTAAAAATGCCCCCAGTGCCAGTAAAAATGCCCCCAGTGCCCCCATGTGCCAGTAGAAATGCCCCCAATGCCCCCATGTGCCAATAAAAATGCGCCCAGTGCCCCCATGTGCCAGTAAAAATACCCCCAGTGCCCCCATGTCCCAGTAAAAATTCCCCCAGTGCCCCATGTGCCAGTAAAAATGCCCCCAGTGCCCCCATGTGCCAGTAAAAATGCCCCCAGTGCCCCCATGTGCCAGTAAAAATGCCCCCAGTGCCCCCATGTGCCAGTGAAAATGCCCCCAGTGCCCCCATGTGCCAGTAAAAATGCGCCCAGTGCCCCCATGTGCCAGTAAAAATACCCCCAGTGCCCCCATGTCCCAGTAAAAATGTCCCCAGTGCCCCCATGTGCCAGTAAAAATGCCCCCAGTGCCCTCATGTGCCAGTAAAAATGCCCCCAGTGCCCCCATGTGCCAGTAAAAATGACCCCAGTGCCCCCATGTGTCAGTGAAAATGACCTCAGTGCCCCCATGTACCAGTAAAAATGCCCCCAGTGCCCCCATGTGCCCGTAAAAATGCCCCCAGTGCCCCCAATAAAGCTCCGGTCCGCAATTTCAGCAATAAAAAAAAACAAAACCCTTATACTTACCTCCATCAGGCTGGCAGCAATGCGATGCAGGCCTCTTCCGGCCTGTGTCCCGCGCTGTACGGCTCAGGCGGCGCAATGACGTCATCGCGCCGCCTAAGCCGGCCTCTGATAGGCTGCAGGCCTAGTGCCTGCAGCCTATCAGAGGAACGGGCAGGGGAGACGCCTCTCCCTCCCCTGCCCCGCAGTACAGGCATCTGTATCGCCGTCCTAAGGTATAGCCTTGCCTAATTGGCGGTGCGGCCCTGCAAGTGGCAAGGGGGGCCCTCGGGGGCCCCCCTAGCTTAGGGGCCCAGTCGCAACTGCGACCGCTGCGACCCCTATAGCTAAGCCACTGTGCATGTGGAAAAAATACACAATATTGTTCACCTGAAAGGTGAATCCTACAGTGCTGTGAAGAAAAATCACCTTCAGTTTTTCAGCGTGTTCACTAAGATTGGATTAAATGTTTAACCATGTGCACCTGGCAGAATGGTGGATACATTGAACAAATAATGTAATCACTTTAGGAAAATTTGACCTCACTTAACTGCAAAACAGGTAACGATAGGTCAAAACTGACACTTCTATTGTGTTTGAGTAAATTCTAGCCAAGACTGATATTTCATCTGACCCTCGTCCCATTAGAAAAACCTGAGCTGATGTCAAAATGGTGGTTAAAAATGTTTTCTTCACCAAATAATACACCTCTCTCCTGATTAGTACTTTCAAACATTGGAAGTCAATTTTCTACAAATTACACCAGTTAAAAGTGTGTGTCCAGACTTCACCGTGTACATACTGATTCTAGAATTGGCTTCGTTTTTATTGTATAAGGCTTCATGCACATAGCCATATCTGAGTTGCATGGATCCATAATACAGAACCCATGCCTGCTTTGGGCCCATACTGTACCTCTGTGTAACACCTAGTTTGTATGCTGGTACATCAAGAAAAATGTAATGAGCACTGGTCACAGTATGGTGGCAAATGGAGCGCCCATGCATTGATTTGGGGAAAAATATTGCGCCTCATGGAGTTCCCATATATTCCCTCTCCAGAACACATCATTGCCTCACAAATGCACTGTATGTTGGCATCTAGAATATCTATGTATTGCTTCTAGAGGAGAATATTGTGCCTTACAAATGCACCGCATGGTGGCACACAGGGTGCACATTGTAGGATAGAATACATTGACGCATTGATGCGCTGTATGGTGGCACACAGTGCATATATTTGCATGCATGCATCAGCGGTACATGGTATGCCCACGGGAAATTTATATGAGTGACTATGGGAAATCATGCAGCACTATAGGGCTTGTACACAGTGTATTCACATGCCACATGAGCCTTCATTCTTGCATACGAAATACAATTGATTGTCCTAAAAGTGTCCTAAAAGTTGCTCTTGTTTAGACTCATTATTGGTATTTACTATTAATACAATTTATTAGAATATTGTTTAAGAGTGCATCAGACATATTTAATCAAATATGTATTGATTCATCCACTTTAACTCTTTATATATGAACATAAATACATGCTGAAAAGTTTCAGCGCAAGTCATTCTTGATAATCAGGTCAAATTATAGTCCAGAGTGATTGCTATAAAGCTTCTGGGATAGCTCATTGTCCTTGGCTTATGCTTAGCTTTGAAGTGCCTAGTGCTAGAAGAGAGGAAGCATACCAGATGCCTAACTATATAATAGCTACTTTAGATGAGTATAACAGATTGATTATTGCTGAAATAAAAGGCATATTATCACAACAGAATGTATCATCTTATAATTGTCTCATTGCAGAAGCCACAGCAATGGGGAAAGATTGTAAATGTGATGACTGTACTGAGGTGAAATATGAATAAAAACCTATTAGACGTCATCAGGGAAACATATTTATGTGATAGTTACAGGCCTCTAACATTCTGAAAAATGAAGCCAGGCAGATTGAAATAAGTCTGAGTATGTATTCTATCACAATCTGGTCCATCCTATTTTTAAAGAATTATTCATGGTTCTTTTTACTGTAGCTAAATGTCCAAGTGTATGCCTCAGATGCCTCCATAATGGTGTGTCAGCCCCTGATGCCTCTGTGATGAGTGCAGCTCCCACAAGTTGTGACTGACACATATCTATTTATGCCATGTGTGCATTATACAAACTCAATTTTTATTTAGGTGGTTTGTTCTCCCCTTGGATTGATTTGTGGCACAAAATATGAACGGCCCTGACGTCATGTATAAAAATTGTGTAATAGCCCATTAAGTTGAGTTGGGGCTCAGTCACATCAGGCATAGCATCATGGTGTGAGCCATAGTTGAAGCTGCCTGGGCCTAGGGGGTAGTTTAGGTCACAAGGCAATAACATCAACTGTACCTAAGTGCTTGCTAAAATGGTGTGCAGTGTTCAGATTTGGGGTGGCCCCAATGCTATGCTGTGTCCCTCGGACACAATTGAGGTGTCATCATGTGTTTCTGCTGTCAAGAGGGGAGGGGAAGGGGTGGTGCATCCGAATAGGAAATAAGTCCAGAGAGTCAGGGTTTGCAGTAAACCAGTGTGCTTCTTTACTGGAGGAACTCACGTGCAAAACTATACAGGCAAGGTACTGAGCTGTCTTTCTCAGTTTCCTCCCTGGCAGAAGGTTCTATGCTAAGGAAACCCCTAAGCTAGCCGTCCCTCTCTCTCAGAAGGCTGGTACCCTTGTCAAAGGGTTGGTGGCCCAGTTGTCCGGCTGGCCCTCTGGTCAAAGGGCTGGTGACCCAGTGTCTGTGGCAGTGTGTCCCCTTCTCAGTGTCTTCTTCTGGTCACTTCTGCAGTCCATTCTGGGGCTTGTGTAAGACTTTTTTGATCACTTTTTATATAATTTTTTTTGTGATAGGTGAAGCAACCAAAAATCAGGCAGGGGCTCCATAGGAACTAATGTGCGGTAGCTTCAGTCCATTCCAGAGGACTGAAGCTGACGCACAATGGCTCCTGCTCCCGCCGATCTCCTCCGGGGGAGCTGGAGCACACCCGCGCTCCGGGTTTTAGAGCATTCAGATGCCGTTGTCAAACGTCTGAAGTGTTAAAAGTCCACGATCGTCATTACAGCGGGTCGTATGAAGCAGCAGGCACCCAATGGCTATGGTGCTCCCCATTGCATGCGGGAACGGGTGCCATGTTTAAAGTCCCGGCCAGGTCGGGAAGCGGTTAATCTGATGAATTTGTCTGGGAGAAACCTTCCTCATTATGCCTTTATCTGCATAAACCTGTCTATGCTCTGAATCAGCCACAAATCTCTTCACAGTACGATGATCACACTTAATGTGAAATATGTTTTCATACCTTGACCAAGGCATTTCACTATTTGATGCTTTTCGGCAGCAGAGAGAGATCCTTTTTCTTTCCCATATTGCTTGAAACCTGTGGCCTGCTTAATAATGTAGAATGTCCTTCTTAAGTAACATAGTAACATAACATAGTTTGAAAGGCCGAAAAAAGACATCTGTCCATCCAGTTCGGCCTGCTATCCTACAAGTTGATCCAGAGGAAGGCGAAAAACCCCTGTGAAGTAGAAGCCAATTTTCCCCACTTTAGGGGAAAAAATTCCTTCCCGACTCCAGTCAGGCAATAAGAATAACTCTCTGGATCAACGACCTATCTCTAGTAACTATAACCTGTAATATTATTACCCTCCAGAAATACATCCAGGCCTCTTGAACTCTTTTAGTGAACTTACCATCACCACCTCCTCAGGCAGAGAGTTCCATAGTCTCACTGCTCTTACCGTAAAGAATCCTCTTCTATGTTTATGTATAAGCCTTCTTTCCTCCAGACGCAGAGGATGTCCCCTCGTCACAGTCACAGTCCTCGGGATAAATAGATCATGGGAGAGATCTCTGTACTGGCCCCTGATATATTTATACATAGTTATTAGATCTCCCCTCAGTCGTCTTTTTTCTAAAGTAAATAACCCTAATTTTGATAATCTTTCTGGGTACTGTAGTCCACCCATTCCAGTTATTACTTTAGTTGCCCTCTTCTGAGGCCTCTCCAGCTCTGCTATATCTGCCTTGTTCACAGGAGCCCAGAACTGTGCACAGTACTTCATATGTGGTCTGACTAGTGATTTGTAAAGTGGCAGGACTATGTTCTCATCACGGGCATCTATGCCTCTTTTGATGCAACCCATTATCTTATTGGCCTTGGCAGCAGCTGTCTGACACTGGTTTCTGCTGCTTAGTTTGCTGTTTACTAAAATTCCTAGGTCCTTTTCCATGTCAGAGTTACCCAATGTTTTACCATTTAGTATGTACTGGTGACTTGCATTATTCCTTCCTATGTGCCTTATATTTGTCAGTGTTAAACCTCATCTGCCACTTCTCTGCCCAAGCCTCCTGTCTATCCAGATCCCTCTGTAGCAATGTACTGTCCTCTTCTGTGTTAATTACTTTACACAGTTTAGTGTCATCTGCAAAAATGGATATTTTACTGTGCAAGTCATCTTCAAGATCATTAATAAATATATTGAAGAGAATAGGGCCCAATACTGACCCCTGTGGTACCCCACTAGTGACTGTGACCCAATCTGAGTGTGTACCGTTAATAACCACCCTCTGTTTTCTATCACTGAGCCAGTTACTTACCCACATACAGACATTTTCTCCTAGGCCAAGCATTCTCATTTTATATACTAGCCTTTTATGTGGTACCGTGTCAAATCCTTTGGAGAAGTCCAGATATAAAACATTCAATAATTCGCCGCGGTCAAGTCTAGAACTTACCTCCTCATAGAAACTGATTAAATTAGTTTGACATGACCGATCCCTCATGAAGCCATGCTGATATGGAGTTATTTGCTTATTTTCATTAAGGTACTCCAAGATAGCACCTCTTAGAAAACCTTCAAACAGTTTACCCACGACAGATGTTAAACTTACCAGCCTATAGTTCCCGGCTCTGTTTTTGGACCCTTTTTGAATATTGGCACCACATTTGCTATGCGCCAATCCTTTGGAACACTCCCTGTCAGTATAGAGTCCTTAATTATCAGAAATAAGGGTCTGGCTATGACATTACTTAATTCTCTTAGGATACGGGGGTGTATGCCATCCGATCCTGGCGATTTGTCTATTTTAATCTTTTTAAGACGCCGCTGTACTTCTTCCTGGGTCAGACAGGGCACTTTTAATGGGGAATTTACTTTTATATTCTGCATTTCATCTGACAGTTTATTTTCCTCAGTGAATACAGTGGAGAAAAAAATATTTAGTAGCTTTGCTTTCTCCTCGTTCTCTGCAACTCCCCCCTCATTACTCTGTAAGGGGCCGACACATTCAGGTTTATACTTTTTACCATTTATATAATTGAAGAACATTTTAGGGTTAGTTTTACTCTCTTTGGCAATTAATCTCTCGGTCTCTAGTTTGGCTGCTTTTATTTGTCTTTTACATATTCTATTTTTTTCCTTATAGTTTTTCAATGCTTCCTCGCTCCCCTCCTGTTTTAGTGATTTAAATGCTTTCTTTTTGTCATATTTATTGCTTTCTTTACAGTTCTATTTATCCACATTGTTTTTTTCTTGTTTCTTACCCTTTTATTTCCATAAGGTATGTAACTCTCACAATTAGATATTAGGATGCTTTTAAAAATATCCCATTTTGTGGCTGTATTTCTATTTTTGAGGATTTTGTCCCAGTTAGTTAGGCCTATGGCCTCTCTTAGTTGACTAAATTTAGCTTTTTTGAAGTTTGGTATTTTTGTTCCTCCCTGAAGAAACACTCTTTTGAATGACAATTGGAAGGTTATTATTTTATGGTCACTATTTCCCAGGTGTCCCCCAACCTGCACATCTGTTGTTCTGTCAGGTTGTCACGCGAGGTCGGCGTCGCGCTCCCTCTGCACGACGTCACCAGACCTCTCCGCCGCCCTAGAGACGAGCAATAGGGAATTGAAGTGCTGGTCTTGTCAGCCAGCACTTCATGAGTTAATTCTCTGTTTGGGTTTAGCCATGTGGTGCTGATCACACCACATGGCTACTTTACATATTGTTTTGACAGCTTGCTCCGCCTCAGGTCATGTGATGCTGGCCACATCACATGATCCTGGGCGGGCTATTTAAAGATGGCAACTGCCTCACTCAGATGCCTGTGATTAGTTACTCTTTGATCAGTGCTTGTGCGACCTTTAGTTTGGATACTTGGATTTGGATACTTGGACTTCGGACTTTGACTTCTCTCTTGCCTCACCCCTGGTGTTTATGTGACCTCCTGTGTTTGACCCGGTTTGCTGACTACTCTGCCATTGTGTTTGTTCTGTCTGTGTTTTGTCCTACCCTGTGTTCCCTTTCCCTCCTGCGCACTTACCCAGTGTAGGGACCGTCTTCGTGGTTGTCCGCGGCTGCCTAGGGCCGACTGAGGCAAGTAGGCAGGGAAAGAAGGAGGGGTTCAGTATAGGGCTCACCACCCTTGTCTCCCCTCGTGACAGAATCACAGGCCTTATCTCATGGAGCAGTTGCGGGCCCTCACAGACCAGGTTCAAGGAATGGCTCAAGCTATCCAGGATCTGGCCGAGAGGCTCCAACAGCAGGAGCAGCTTCAATCCGCTCCAGTAATGGTTCCCTCCACATCTAACCCTATCGTGGAGCCCCATGTTAAGCTGCCGGATCGGTTTTCGGGAAACCGGAAGACCTTCCGCTCCTTTAAGGAAAGTATAAAATTATATTTCCGCTTACGCCCCCACTCCTCGGGTTCCGAGCAGCAGCAGGTGGGAATAATTATTTCCTTGCTGCAGGGTGATCCGCAGGAGTGGGCCTTTTCGTTACCCCCTGACTCCCCTAGCCTGCAGACTGTGGACGCGTTTTTTCTGGCCTTAGGCTTATTATATGAGGAGCCCGACTTGACTGCGGTTGCCGAGTCTCAGCTCAGGGACATTCGGCAGGGTAACCGTCCAGTAGAGGACTATTGCGCGGAGTTTAGGAAGTGGTGTGTCTCTTCAGGATGGAATGACCCAGCTCTAAGAAGTCAATTCCGGGTGGGGCTGTCTGACCAACTGAAGGACCTTCTAGTATGTTACCCTACTCCTGACTCCTTAGAGGCGACCATGACCTTAGCCATCAAACTTGACCGACGGGTGAGAGAGAGACTGAGAGAACGTTCTGGCATGCCTCAGGTTACCGTGTTGCCAGAAATTTCTCTTCCTAGTCCATCTCCTACCAGAGTTCCGGAGGAACCCATGCAGTTAGGGGGGACCATAAGGGACCAAAGACGCCTGAAGGGAGCCTGTTTTTACTGCGGTGAGATGAACCACTGGCTCCAGCAGTGTCCCAAACTTCCACCTTCTAGGAGATCTCCGGTGGGAAGCAAGGTAACTCCGACGGTGGTAAGAAGGAAAGTTTTGCTACCTATTTCTGTTACCTATGGTCAAATTAAGGGGGAGGGTCAAGCATTTGTTGATTCAGGTTCTGCTGTTAATTTTATTAACTTTGATTTTGTACAAACTGTGGGTATTCCGCTAGTTCCTTTAAGGGAGGCAATTCAAATCATTGCTTTAGATTCCACCCCATTGAATAACGGGAGGGTGGAGTTTTGCACTCCCGAGGTTTCCTTGACTGTGGGTATTTCCCATACTGAGACTTGTTCTTTTCTGGTCCTAAGGGATTTACCTGCTGACCTCGTTTTAGGTCTGCCATGGTTACAGGACCACAACCCTGTGATCAACTGGCCGGCAGGTGAATTAGAGAAATGGGGAGGTGATTGTTCCAAATGTTGCAAAGCTATATTGCAGGTTGGAGGTACCACTGAGTCTCTTATCTTGCCCGGATATATCAGAGATTTTCAGGACGTATTCTCCATGTCCGAGACGGAGTTCCTCCCTCCTCACCGGCAATATGATTGTGCCATTGAGGTTATGGAGGGTTCCAAGTATCCTAAAGGCCGTATTTACAATCTCTCCACTCCTGAGCGTCAGTCCATGAGGGAGTATCTTAAGGAGAGTCTGGCCAAGGGTCACATCCGGCCTTCAGTTTCCCCCATGGGGGCCGGATTTTTCTTTGTTGGTAAAAAGGATGGAGGATTGAGGCCCTGTATTGATTTCAGGGAACTTAACAAAATCACGGTCAAGAACAGGTACCCGCTGCCTCTTATCCCTGACTTATTGAACCAGATTCAAGGCGCCTGCTGGTTCTCTAAGCTGGATTTGAAGGGAGCTTATAACCTGATTAGAATCAGGGAGGGGGATGAATGGAAAACTGCCTTCAATACCCCTGAGGGTCATTATGAGTACTTAGTTATGCCCTTCGGGCTAAGCAATGCACCCGCTGTGTTCCAAAATTTTGTCAATGACATTTTTAGACCTTTTATTGGGAGGTTCATGATTGTCTACATTGATGACATCCTCATTTTTTCAGCAGATTGGGAATCTCACGTTTCTCATACCAGGCAAGTGTTAGAGGTGTTACGTGAGAATAAACTATTTGTCAAAGGGGAGAAGTGTACCTTTGGCGTTCAGGAGGTGGCCTTTTTAGGATACATTTTGACTCCTTTTTCCTGCAAAATGGATCCAGCTAAGGTGCAGGCCATCCTTGATTGGGTGCGACCCTCCTCCCTTAAGGCGCTCCAACGATTTTTAGGGTTTGCGAACTTTTATCGCAAATTTATTAAAAATTTTTCGTTGGTGGTCAAACCAGTTACGGATCTGACTCGCAAGGGAGCAGATCTAGTTAATTGGCCCCCTGCAGCTATTGAAGCCTTTGAGAAGCTAAAACAGTGTTTCACTAATGCCCCTGTGTTAATCCAGCCTGACCAGAATGAACCCTTTGTAGTTGAGGTGGATGCATCTGAGGATGGGGTAGGGGCAGTACTGTCCCAGGGGTCCTCCACCTTAACTAACCTTAAGCCTTGTGCTTTTTTTTCCCGCAAGTTCTCGTCTGCTGAGAGGAACTATGATATCGGTAATAGGGAGTTGTTGGCCATTAAGTGGGCATTTGAGGAGTGGCGTCACTTCCTGGAAGGGGCATTACATCGCATTGTGGTCCTCACGGATCATAAAAATCTTATGTTTCTGGAATCCGCTAAACGTTTGAATCCCAGACAGGCGAGGTGGGCTTTGTTCTTTACCCGTTTTGATTTTTGTGTTACTTTCAGACCAGGAAGCAAGAACATTAAGGCTGATGCCTTATCCCGAAGCTTTCAGGCGTATCAGCCTCCTGACGTCCCTTCTGAGCCCATCCTGCCAGCTGACATCATCGTGGCCGCTACCTCGTCTGATCTGGCAGCTGAGATCTTAGCAGGACAGCATCTCGCTCCCACTGGTACCCCCTATGACAAACTGTTTGTGCCGGCCCATTTGCGTTTGCGACTGCTGAGTGAGTGCCATAACTCTGTATTGTGTGGACATCCGGGTATCAATGCTACCAAGGAGTTAGTCTCTAGGCAGTATTGGTGGCCATCGATTTCCCGGGATGTTCAAGCTTTTGTAATTGCGTGCAATACTTGTGCCAGGTCCAAGAATCCCAAGACACGACCTATGGGTGAGCTACGTCCCTTACCCATACCTAGCAGACCATGGTCGCATTTGTCCATGGACTTCATCTCGGATTTGCCTTGCTCTGAGGGTAAAACTGTGATTTTGGTTGTAGTTGACAGATTTAGCAAAATGTGTCATTTTATTCCGTTGTGTAAATTACCTTCTGCTAGGGTCTTGGCGTCTGTATTTTTGGACCACATAGTTAAACTGCATGGTATTCCAGAAAATATCGTATCGGACAGGGGGGTGCAGTTTGTGTCTAAATTTTGGAGAGCCTTCTGTAAGAAGATTGAAATATCTTTGTCCTTTTCGTCGGCCTTTCACCCGGAGACCAACGGTCAGACTGAGCGTCTTAATCAATCTGTTGAACAGTATCTCAGATGTTATGTGACAGATAACCAGCTTGTGTGGGCCAGATACCTGTCTCTGGCCGAATTCGCTATTAATAACCGAGTGAATTCTTCTTCTGGGGTTTCACCTTTCTTCTGTAATATGGGCTTTCATCCGCGCTTTGGTTCCTTTTCCTCATCCTCTTCGGTTGTCCCAGAGGTCAATGTTGTTTCTCAAGAACTGTGCACAGTTTGGGCACGGGTTCAGCTGAACCTGGAAAAGGCCCAAGGAGTCCAAAAGACTAAAGCTGATAAGAAACGTTCTAAGGGTGTGGATTTCAAGGTGGGGGACAGGGTATGGTTGTCGACAAAAAATCTTCGCATGAAAGTACCATCGTATAAGTTTGCGCCTCGCTTCATTGGTCCATACAGGATCACCAAGGTGATCAATCCGGTATCTTTTGAATTATGTTTACCCGACTCCCTTCGCGTTCATAATGTTTTTCACATGTCTTTGCTGAAGCGTTATGTTGCTCCTATTGGTCCAGAGGAACAGCCCTCACCTCCGGTAGAGGTGGAGGGACAAGTGGAGCACGAGGTTGCTAGAGTCATTGATGTGAGGAAGGTCCGGAATTCCTTTCAGTACCTCGTACACTGGAAGGGATTCGGGCCAGAGGACAGATCTTGGGTACCGTTGACCAGGATGCATGCAGACTCGCTCATCCGAAAGTTCCATCTGCAGCATCCCGATAAGCCTGCTCCCGCTGGTAAGGGTCCGGTGGCCCCTCTTGAAGGGGGGGGTACTGTCACGCGAGGTCGGCGTCGCGCTCCCTCTGCACGACGTCACCAGACCTCTCCGCCGCCCTAGAGACGAGCAATAGGGAATTGAAGTGCTGGTCTTGTCAGCCAGCACTTCATGAGTTAATTCTCTGTTTGGGTTTAGCCATGTGGTGCTGATCACACCACATGGCTACTTTACATATTGTTTTGACAGCTTGCTCCGCCTCAGGTCATGTGATGCTGGCCACATCACATGATCCTGGGCGGGCTATTTAAAGATGGCAACTGCCTCACTCAGATGCCTGTGATTAGTTACTCTTTGATCAGTGCTTGTGCGACCTTTAGTTTGGATACTTGGATTTGGATACTTGGACTTCGGACTTTGACTTCTCTCTTGCCTCACCCCTGGTGTTTATGTGACCTCCTGTGTTTGACCCGGTTTGCTGACTACTCTGCCATTGTGTTTGTTCTGTCTGTGTTTTGTCCTACCCTGTGTTCCCTTTCCCTCCTGCGCACTTACCCAGTGTAGGGACCGTCTTCGTGGTTGTCCGCGGCTGCCTAGGGCCGACTGAGGCAAGTAGGCAGGGAAAGAAGGAGGGGTTCAGTATAGGGCTCACCACCCTTGTCTCCCCTCGTGACACAGGTCTATTGGTTAATACTAAGTCCAGTATGGCTGTCCCTCTAGTCGGGTCCTGAACCAGTTGGGAAAGGTAATTGTCTTTGGGTATGGTCAAGAACCTGTTTCCTTTATGAGATATACAGGTTTCAGTTTCCCAGTCTATATCTGGGTAGTTGAAGTCCCCCATAATAACGACCTCATTATGATTTGCTGCCTCGTCTATTTCGTTTAGAAGTAGATTTTCTGTGGACTCTGGTATATTAGGTGGTTTATAATAAAGTCCTATTAGTATTTTATTATTGTTTTTGGCTCCATGTATTTCTACCCACAGTGACTCCACATCTTCATGTCCCTCACTTATATCTTCCCGGAGTGTGGGCTTTAGACAGGACTTTACATAAAGGCAGACCCCTCCCCCTCTCCGGTTTTGACGATCCTTTCTAAACAGACTGTAACCCTGTACGTTAACTGCCCAGTCATAGCTATCATCCAGCCATGTCTCAGTTACTCCCACTATGTCATAGTCCTCCTCACACATCACTAATTCCAGTTCACCAGTTTTATTAGTCAGGCTTCTGGCATTAATGTACATACAATTAAGAGGTTTATGTATATTTTTTACCCTACACCTTTCCTTCTCAACTGTTCTAGTTCCTCCTTCCATTCCTCCCCCAGTTCCATTACCTTGCCCCAGGTCTCTATCTGCACTATCTGCCCCTCCTATAACGTTATTACCCCCCCCCCAGTCCCTAGTTTAAACACTCCTCCAGCCTTCTAGCCAACTTCTCCCCCAAAACAGCTGCCCCTTCCCCATTGAGGTGCAGCCCATCCCTAAGATAGAGCCTGTAGCTGACAGAGAAGTAGGCCCAGTTCTCCAGGAACTTAAACCCCTCCTTTCTACACCAGTTCTTTAGCCACTTGTTAACCTGCCTAATCTCCCACTGCCTTTCTTGTGTGGCTCGTGGTACAGGCAGTATTTTGGAAAACACTACCCTTGAGGTCCTTGCCCAACGCTTATGACCTAAATCCCTAAAATCATTTTTAAGGATGCTCCACCTACCTCTAACTTTGTCATTGGTTCCGATATGGACCATGAATGCTGGATCTTCTCCAGCCCCTCCCAGCAATCTGTCAACCCGATGTTTCGAACTCGAGTGCCAGGAAGGCAATACACTGTTCGACGATCCCGGTCTTTGTGACAGATTGCCCTCTCTGTACCCCTAATAATTGAGTCTCCCACTCCCAGCACCTGTCTGGCCTGCTCTGCTCTCCTGGTCCCCTGCTTACTGGAGCTGACATTCCCCTAACTGGCAGAGGAAGTGTCCGGCTGCAGCAGTGCTCTCCCTGAAGTGGCATCCCCCTCATCTGCCAAACTTGCAAACTTGTTGGGGTGTGTCAGATCAGGGCTAGCCTCCCTGGCACTTTTCCCTCTACCCCACTTTCTAACTGTTACCCAGCTAGCTACCTCACTTTCCTGAGCCTCCTTACTACCACCCTCCTCCACATCTACCCCATAGAGTGCTTGCTCAGTGAGCAGCAAACTCTTTTCCGAATTGTCAGCGCTTCTCAGTGTTTAAATTCGCCCGGTTAGATACACAATGTGCGATTCCAAACGGGCAATTTGCTCACATTTTGAACAAAGATATGCACCCTTAAACGGCTGTTCCAGGAATGCATACATTAGACAACATGTGCACTGGACTGCGCTGTCAATAATGGAACACATACTAATGGGGAAAAAAAATGCAAAAAAAAAAAGAGAAAAAAATACAATACAGTGATATGAAAGCGACTTACTGTAGTCCCCTCCTAAAGTCCCTGAATCTAAAGTTACGTAATCTAAAGTCACACACTTAATTCAAACACACACTTAAAAATCAAACACGCGAACGCTCCCAAACTCGCATTGTTTCTCTGCTTGAATAAATGCAACTCTCAAACCAGTCTGCTTTTTTTCCTCTGGATTCAAAGTAGTTTTCCTTTTGGGCTCACGTGGCAAACTAATTATCACAGGTGAGATTGATTTCCATGATCCAAAGAGCCCTGAGACACACTACCATCCATGGATTTAATTGAAAAACAAAAAATTTCATCTTTATGACACTTAAATCCAATTTGCATAATAATTTGGAACTCAGTGTAGATATGGCTGGTGGCAGTTGAAGGATGGAACTGAGCACATACAACAACCTCAGCAAGGAGGATTAAGAAATAAGGAAAAGAACAAACAGCAGGTGATATTATACAGATATTTCTACGTCTGTTTTAGGCGTAGAAAAAGGTCTAAATGTAAGACCGCTCAGAAGCTGTCTTACATTTAGAATTGGCACTGGAATGCGCTGAAGTTATGGAGAGGCCGGCGCCTCTTCATAACTTCAGTGGAACCACTGCCAGCTATGGGCCTTTATTAATACCGGCATCTAAAACGGTGGTCTTAATAAATGTGCCCCTAAATTTTTTATTGCATGCAATCAGGGCTGTGGAATCAGTAAGCCAAAGTTCTCACTCCGACTCCAACTCATGCATTTTATTACACTCTGGCTCCAACTCCAAATCCAGCTTTGCTTTACTTCATGAATGGACAGTAACTTAGCAATAACAAATTTCCTGTAGTAAAATGGCAACATCTGGCTTTTTCTTACTATCATGTAAATAATCAGACTGCCTAGACAGAAATTTTTAAAATTTCTAAATTCCTGTGAGTAAATACATAATGCACTATGCAGATCATAACTGTAAAACACTGTTATGCGCTTAATAATTGTATGAATTTTTCCTCAAAAAAGTTAGAAAAGCTATATTTGTATGTCCTGGAAATGCAGAGAATCATGTGCAAGTCTAAATGAGAATGAAAGAAACATGTAAAAAGTGGAGCTGCTCTAGTAATGGTAGGGTTGTCTGGGAATAAGTACTTTTTCACAGGAGCCCGGAACCTCCACTATAGAAAGATTCATACTTGCCTGAGGATACGTCATCATTATACACAGGGGTGCCCCCAGGCATACTGATAGCATTAGTTCCATATATGGACAGACATAGAGCAGGGATTCCTAAGCCATATATGGAGTCCAAGCAGGGACTCCCAAACAGAAAATACCTGGCAAGTAAATGGGCTGGTAAAGATAAACATCTTAGGAGCCAATGCATTCTAGGCTTTACCGAAGAACACTTCCTGTCCAAGCTCTAACAACTTCACCTGCTGTCTCCTGAACTTTGGTTCCACCTCAGTCTTGCTAACACACAGCTCTGAACTAACCTGGCTTTTCTGGGTTTTATCCCGGGTTTACATGTCCCGATGGAGAAGGTGATTGTCGGAAGAAAGCGCTCCTGCAATTGCCTGTATGTCAGTTGAGGTGAACCGATGCATTTACATCCAGCGATCACCTCCACTGTACGGAAATGAGTGATGGCTACTGCCATCGCTTGTCCCCTATATAGATTTATTGTTTCTGGGCAGAGTTCTGTTTCAGAGTTCTGTAGACAGTATGAACTGACGACTGAGGTGACCGCACCAACAATCATTTCACCAGATGAAGGAGCGGTTCGCTCATTCATTGGGTGATCTGCGACACCTTTACATTGACTGACTATCTGGAGTGAAGGTTCCTATGAACATTTACATGTGTGCGATCTTAGAAGCATGTGCTTCTTCTAGGCTCTTCCAGCAATAGGGTTATCAGAAATATATATATATTTTTAAAACATTCCACAAAGATTTTGGTATTTCTAAACCTTTTTTTCCTAAATAATTTAGCATTATGTAGATGTGAAATTGAAAATGGGAATATACCCGTCAGGCAATACAGGATTTTCTAACTCATCATACTCATGACCAGACACCGCTTCCTATTCAGTAGGAAGCTCTTAACTGTGTCATAAGAGGGGTCTTCATTCAACAGGGATCTAGAGTGAAAAAGGAAAGGGCAGCTACGATTAATAAGCTTTTTGTCCTCATACATGATTTGGAGACTACTCACAAACGCACCAGGGATCCTACGGTCCTTGCATCATTATGGGAAGCAAAAAACACTCTTAAAAACCTACTGGACCAAGCCTACGCTAGATTTAGGGAATGCACTAGGCGATTTTTTAATGAGTTTTCTAACAAAAGTAGTAGTGCTTTGGCCAGGTTTATTCACCCTCGCCCACCTAATACCTTCATTCCTAAGATTAAATCGCGTGATGGCTCATGTAAATACCTGCCACAGGATATTGCAAATACCTTTAAAGATTACTACGTGAAACTTTACAATCTCAGAGGCCCTATGGCAGATATGTCCCCGCAAGATTTCCAAGAAAGAGTAGACTCATATGTTGCTGACAAAGCTTTCCCCACCTTAACAGCAGAAGCGGATCTGGAAACTGAATTTACCGAAAATGATCTTAAAGGGAACCTGTCATCTCCGAAACACCCCCTGAACTAGAGTAAGAGATGTATAGTGTAAGTGATGCTGAATCCGAATATGTAAGTTTTATCTTCATACTCTCTTATATTCTGACTCTGTGCTCCCACAAACCGGCAGTAAAATGCACTCAGTGGACTCCGGTGCTCACTCACATAATGGAAAGGACTCAAAGAAGAGTCCTCTCAATGTATTTTACTGCCGGTTTGTAGGAGCACAGCGTCGGAATGGAAGTGAGAATGAAGATAAAACTTATATATTCTGATTCAGCATCACTTACACTATATACCGCTTACTCTAGTTCAGGGGGTGTTTTGGAGATGACAGGTTCCCTTTAAAGAGGAGACGCCAGGGTTTCTCAATGGGCGTCTCCTCCAATCACATCGGAGAGCGTCACAGCCAGGGAGAAAAAAATTCCTTGGCTGTGACGCTCTCACATGTGACTGGACCGCGGCACAGCCAGGGAGAAGGAGACGTCCATTGAGAAACCCTGGCGTCTCCTCCTCCCTGTTCCGATGCTCAGTATTTACATACTGAGCGCGAAAAATACAGGGGGGGCACAGCGGAGCGCTATTTTGAAAAACCTGGCTGGGTGGCAGCATCAGCGGGGGGTACCCTGCAAGTAAAGTTATTTAGCTACTCTAACTTAAAAGCATGAAAGGTCCTCTTTAAACAAGCTATTAAAGCTGCTCCCCATGGGAAAAGCCCAGGCCCGGATGGGTTTCCAAACAGATTTTATAAAACCTTTGCTGATGATCTGGTTCCTTTTCTCACTAAGGTTTTTAACGACACCTCTGAGACTTCCCCGTTCACAATTCAGACTCTCTCAGCTACCATTACAGTCTTATCAAAATCAGGGAAGGACACCTCGATATGTAGCAATTTTAGGCCCATTTCCCTTATTAACACTGACGTAAAACTATTTGCCAAACTTATTGCAAATCGTATCTCTCCACATTTGCCTAGACTCATTCACACAGACCAGGTGGGATTCGTGGGTCACAGGGAAGCACGAGATGACACCACAAAGACATTACTTCTGATATCCCATATTAAGAAATGCAAAATACCTGCTTGTTTGATGTCTGTCGATGCTGAAAAAGCTTTCGAAAGGGTTAATTGGACTTTCTTACGCTCAGCCTTGGTACAAATAGGAATAGGGCCTAGATTGTTGAGTAAAATCTTTTCTCTGTATCATAACCCATCTGCACGGGTCAAAGCGAATAACGTTCTTTCTTCTTCCTTTTCAATAAGTAGTGGTACCAGACAGGGATGTCCACTCTCTTCCCTTCTTTATGTCATAGCTATGGAACATCTGGCTATCGCTCTACGTAAATCTGCTGACATTACAGGTATAAAGCTAGGGTCACATCATTATAAATTAGCCCTATATGCAGATGATTTACTTGTCTATGTTACTAATCCGAAAGTGTCCTTCCCTGTTCTGATCAAACAATTTGAGAAATATGGGCAGGTGAGTAACTTCAAAGTCAATTACTCAAAAACTAAGGCTCTCAATCTCACCTTAGATAATGCCTTGGTGAGTGACCTCCAAACCTCCTATTCTTTTAAATGGCAGAATCAGGCTCTTAAATATTTGGGAGCCCAAATCCTGAGCGAACTACCTTAATTATTCTCACTTAACTATACTCCACTCCTTCAAAAGACAATACAAGACTTATCTCGCTATAATAAGCTACGGTTGTCGTGGTTTGGACATATGATGGTGGATTGGTTTCACAATAGATCCCATAAACAATGGATTCTAGTGGAAGAGGACATTTCTCCAATTCCACCGACCTCATTACCGTGGGTTATACCGGACAGCAGACCGTCACTGAAGGAATTCTCGGTCTTGACACACCATTTAATTATTTTATGGGACAGATCCATGATTAAATACGGCCTTTCACATCGTCCAGGACCATTAAGCCCTATTTTTGGAAATCCTGATTTTCGTCCTGCCCTAGATAGGGATTCCTTTTTGGGATGGACCTCCTCCACTTCACCATGTTGTTATCAAGTTATGTCAAGTTATGTCTGAAAACTCTACTTTACCTTCCTTTTCTAAACTACAAGGGGCCTGCCAGGGGAGGGTTCTGCTACGCCAATATTTGCATTCACTCTTTCCACAAGGACTCATTCCCAAATCCTTTTCTGATTTTGAGGGCCTACTTTTGCAGTCAACTCAGCCTGTCCATTTGATCTCTTTACTATATGGAATGTTGCTACGTAAAGTTACGAGTGAATTGCCGAATTTTGTTTGCGACTTGGGAGTCAGAGCTTGGCACACTTTTACTAAAGCCGAATGGGAAAAGATTTTTACTCTCTCATAAAACGTCTATGGCATGTGCAGCACAGGAAAAAAATTACAAGATATTAACCAGATGGTATAGATGTCCTTCAGTACTACACTCCTTCTACCCTGAGGTTTCTGAACTATGCTGGAGATGTGACACAGAGATAGGGAACATGACACATATTTGGTGGTCATGTCCTATCATTCAACCTTTTTGGAAAAATGTTTTTGATATTTATAAACAAGTCTCGGGGAAACATGTATCCCCTTCCACTCAGTTAGCTCTCCTTTCTCTCTTACCAGGCTCATTATCGTACATTAAACGTGATCTACTGCGACACTTTCTTACTGCCGCACGTACGGTAATTCCTAGGCACTGGTGATCCCAAACTCCTCCTTCTATTAAAGAATGGATTGCGGAGATGGACCTTCTAGAGAGAATGGAGACTCTAACGGCTGAACACACTGATAGAGCAGTTAAAGTGGACCGTTTATGGGATCTCTGGGTTAGTTTTAAGAAAAGTCCTAGCTTCTCTACTTGGTTTAGAAACACTACAGTAGTTCTCTGAAACCTACTCAATCTCATACCTTGTGAGCTCCTCCACACCTCCTTCCCCTCCCTCTTTCCTTCCTTCCACTCCCTCCCCCCCCCTCCTTTTTTTTTGTGCTGGTACTCTGTTTCTTACTGTAATATACGCTTTCCATGCGTAATTGTTTTATTGGTTTATCATATGTTGTAAACTTACTTCTGGGTACACAATCCTTGGTTTATCCGATAAATTTCGTAATTTGTTTGTTTGGATATTTAAATATGGTTCGTAGATATCTTTGTTATCCAATTATCCATGTTGACCATTGTATGTTAAGGCCACTTTCACACTAGCTGTAGCACGGATCCGGCGGGTGAAGGGTCCCGCCGGATCCGTGCTGCCGCAGGTGCACGTGTGGGGCCGGAACCGCGCTCCGGCCCCACACGTGTCAGACACAGTCTGACTTAGTCATACTTACATATATACTTACATAATTAAGCCATACTTACTGGCTCCCGGTGTCCTGGTGGCTTCTGGTTGTCAGAAGCCCCAGCAGCTCTGGACAGCACAGGAGGAGGAGGACGGCGTGCACAAAGGAAGGGAAAATTCGCAGGTGACGGATCCGTCATGAATAGTGATGAGCGAACCTGCTCGTAACGAGCGGTTTAATGCTCGGATCCCCTGCGCTGCCCTGCCTGCAGCCATCCGGATCCGTCCTCACCTGACTGTAAGTCAATGGGGATGGATCCGTTTGGTGTCACACACTGGTATGTGACTAGTGTGTGACACCAAACGGATCCGTCCCCATTGGCTTACAGTCGGGTAAGAATGGATCCGGATGGCTGCGGGCAGGGGAGCACAGGGGATCCGAGCATTGAACCGCTCGTTACGAGCAGGTTCGCTCATCACTAGTCATGAACTCCATTGAAAGTCAATGGAGGACGGATCCGTTTACTATTGTGTCACACCAAACGGATCCGTCTTGCATTGGGGGTCATTCCAGATCCGTCTTGGTGCGGATGCCGAGAACGGAGAGCAAACCGCAACATGTTGCGGTTTGCTCTCCGGTCTGTATACTGAAGAGAACTGAACGGAATGCATTTTGGAGCATTTCGTTCTCTTCAGTTCAGTTTTGTCCCCATTGACAATGAATGGGGACAAAACTGAAGCGTTTTATTCCGGTATTGAACCCCTATGACGGAGCTCAATATCGGAATTTGTAAACGCTAGTGTGAAAGTAGCCTAACTCATTACAACTCCGTTGGCCTGCAAGCCTACAGGAGTATTTGCTTATGATAAGTCATTTGCAATATTTGTATTATTTTTCTAAAAATACAAAACTCAATAAAGACAGATTGTTAAAAAAAAAAGAAAATGGGAATATACCTTCATTATACTACATTTACATTAAGGCATATTTTTCGGACTAGTGATCTAGAAGCAAGGGTTTTTCATTTATCATAGATCATAGTATGATCCATCAATTGGGAGATGGGTCCCTCGGCTCTTCCAGCTATCTGTAAATGAATGAATCAGAGGGTACAAGGCAAGGGCAAGCAATAGGAAGGAGGCGATAAAAGTAATAAGCATGACCATGATGTGCTGACTGAAGGAAATAAGAAGGGAGTATAAGAAGGTAGGAACACCCCTAATTTAATTAGAATAAAGTATACAGGTTAATTTTAAAGGCTGCTACTAGGAAATCAGTTGCTACGTTTGAAGAAACAACAGTTGCATTGTACCACTATACTGTTTCTGGCATAGATATAATTTTGAATTATTCGTTCAAGTTCCCAGGGATGGGATAGGACTTGGGATCTTAGCCGGACTTAGCCTGAATCTATGATACAGGCTCTTAACAGACCCTACGCTGCAGATGTAAGCACAGTCTTACTCTCAAGGCTCTTGGGACTTCCTAAAGACTAGGCTTTGTGGTTATAATGAGTATAAAAAAAGTTTTATTCTGCAATCTTAATTACTTCATTCATTGTCAGACCCCAGATATTCAGTTTTCAACCTGCTCCTAGCTTCACACTTTTCTCATGTGGAATTGTCTCTCCCAATAATACATGCTGGATATGAGTTATGTGTTTAAAGGATATTGCTTTCTTTTTCCTTCATACTGCCTTTTGTGTGCTTGTAAGGTGTGGCCAGAACCCACCATTAAAAATTACTGTTGCCCAGGACTAATACGCAAATATGAATTTTCTGTGCACTGATTTTTTTTCCAGGTTACTGGCTATATAAGAAAGATAGTCTATCAAGGAGAAACCAGGTCTTAGAGAGACATGAGGCAGCTGGGAAAAGACTGCTAGGTCAAGAAGAAGGATATGCCCTCGCCAATGCATCAGCCTCTGGGATACATTGGAACAAGTTAGTCAAACTAAACTGCAGGAGAGATCCTGGGTGGAAGAGTACCACCAGTGCATTAGCATGCTGCATGAAAGTGCAGTCTACTGTTAAGAGACTACAATTCACAGCTTATTCTGCCATCGATGTAAGTGAGAGAATTCTCTGATGCAACTTGCTATACTTATTCCTCCAGTGATGCCAGTTGCAGATGTAGAATACCATATTATGAGTATGCCTTTAGCTAATTTATTGAATGTGCCTTTAGAGATCATATGATACATAGTGATGAGCAAATCGAGCTTTGAATCATAGACCTGAAGTTGATTTGCCCAAAACTTCGCTTGAATGATGCAGAGTATCGTCTCTATACAAGAGGGAAATTCATTATCACTGAAGTCTTGTGGGACTTTGGTGAATAACTTTGGACTTCAATTTTAGAACTTGAAAACAATTTTAAAGTTGAAAGTCAGCTTCAGTACTAAAGTACCAGCCGGTACCGGAACTGACTTCAGATTTCTGTTTTAAAATGTTTTTCAAGTTTAAAAATTGAATGCCGGAGTTATCCACAGAAGTTTTGTGAGACTTTAGTGATAACAAATTTCACCTCGCCAGAGGCTATACATTTTAATGCTGTATGGAGATGGGTCTCTGTACAGCATTAAAATGAAGTTTTGAGCGAATCGACTTTTGATCTTGGATCTGAAGATCGAATCGCTCAACACTAATGAGAAAGATCAAAGGAAAATCCTCTCTCCAGATTTGTGATGCATATCTGACATACAGGAAAGGACTTCAGAACAATGTGATCTCACAAAAGAGGAGACTTTGCAGGAACAAAGGCACATGGAAATTACAGCTATAGATAACTTCATTAATCCAAGTATAACAATCGCCAAAAGATGGCAGCAAAAAACACTAAGTATAGCAGATAACAGATATAACACTGAATACAGTTACAATGGATTCTAGTTGAGAAGCCAATAGCTGGGATTGCACACTGCCCGTAACCTCCACTGTACATTGTATGAGGTGCAATTTATAACTACACCTATATGGACTGTAAACAGCTAATAGAATTGTAGACAGTTATGGACCGTGAATAGTTGGGTGTAACCTGCCACCCTGCCAATGGAGTAACTTTCAAATGTATGCCATATTTAGACACTGCAATCACTAATCAGTGTCAATGCTTGATTGTATCTGGAATGACATCTGTATGTAAAGACTAACTCTTGCTGCATTGGAATTCTAGGCAGGGTCTACCTGCCATTATTTATGCTCCATCCCACTACCAGCACATCACATGTGCTTCTCCCTATTTACAGCCTTTTTGAGCTGCCCTCCTTAAAAGGGTTTTCCAAGATTTTTTTACTGATAGATCCACTGGATAGGTCATCAGTATCTGACCGGTGGGGGTCCAACATCTGGGACCCCTGCTGATCAACTGTTTTGAGAAGGAAATCTTACTAAAGCAGGCGCCGCAGCCTTAACACAGCTTACCAAGCACAGCGCCATACATTGTATAGTGGCTATGCTTGAGATCGATGTGATCAATGAACGTGTCGTCACTGGCCAAAGAAATGAAGAAAGAAGGCTGCACTACTGCCTTTTCAACCAGCTGATCGGAGGGGGTCCCAGGTGTCATACCCTCACTCATCAGATACTAATGACCAATCCAGAGGAAAGGTCATCAGAAAGAAAATCTCGGAAAAACCCCTTTAATGTCTTCCCCTTCTTTCCACAGTCTAAATTGCAATGACACTGCCATATAAAACCATCTACCCCTCTTCTGCCTATCATACAGAAGGTCTAGGATTCAAATGCCAACAGAGGCCTGTAAATTTGTTTCTTCAGTAAATGTCTATGTCCTGGGACATGGCATCTCCCCCTATCCATATGGGGTAAGGGAAACTGCTTCATTAATATTCACTGAAGTCGATAATAATGAGGCTACTGGTGTCAGAGACCCAAAAAGCCCCCCAGAACAGATGCCTAAGTAAGGCCAAGTTCACACTTCAGTTATTTGATCAGTTATTTCCATCAGTTATTGTGAGCTAAAACCAGTAGTGAAGCCTACTCAGAGATAATGTATAATGGAAAGATCTGTACATGTTCTGTGTTTTTGACCCATACCTGACTTTGGCTCACAATAACTGATGGAAATAACTGATCAAATAACTGAAGTGTGAACTGAGCCTTACAATGGTATAGATTCCTGCCTTGCCTTAAAACAAGTGTCATATACTGTAATATACCCATAGATGGTTTAAATACCAACATAAACTAACCAATAATAGTTCCATAATCAAAGGTCTGCATTGCCTAAATCATACTGGTGCACAAGAACTGTGCTGGTCACAAGCCTTTGATACCAAGCCATCTGTGGAACCCCTTTCGACAAGATCTGTTATTCAATAAATCAGGTTGTGGTAACCTAGTAAGGAAAAAAAAACTGCAATGAGATTCATTACCTCATTTCACAGGTCTCTATCCATGGACACACACAGTAGGTTTCATCAGGACTGGCACAAGTACTTGGAATGTCATTACTGGTTTCGGCTAGATGCAAAAGAAAGCAAAAATGACTACTGGCACCTTCTATTAAAACATTCAGCTTAAACTTCTACATTTATCTACTTCTGCAATAATAAATCAAGAACATTCATAAATCATGCAGACTGCTAGTGCAGTCTGAGAACGGTTTTGAAAATTAAATGTGAACAACACAAGGTCTGAAAAGGCAAGGATGGGAGGTAGAGTATGGCAGGAAAAATTTTGGTAGTTTTTGAATGCTTTTACGTGAATTAAACGTGGCACTCTCTGGTCTGTCCTCTAAAGGTCTTCCTCTAATAAAAGGAAATTCAGCAATAGGAGGGACGTTGATCTTTGCCAATAAAGACGCATGTAATTATAAAGATTAATTGCTAAGGAGAGATGCCAAGTACATCCTGAGACAATGTCAAGAAGTGTCTCTCCTGATTATGATTATATGTTGTTAATACACAGTCATATGCACATAAATAGATCAGCCCATAGTTCTCCACAATCCTAAATTCGACATATACCAATAAAATATACCTTTAGAGAATATAATGTAACATTTGCACTGTCCTCCATACATGGCACATCAGACCAGTGGGAGCAGCTGGCTGGGTAATATCCATTTTCATATTTACTATTTGGTTTGCCACCTGTAGAGACATATTTATTCATGAATGAAATACTCTCATGTATTCTATTGCTCATACAAGTAGTGAATTTAAACAAGATTATATATAACCCTGGAAATCTCAGAGTAAGGCCCTATTCACACAACGGTATTTTTTGGTCTGCATTCGATTTGTATTTTTCGCTGATCGAATGAGAAAGATAGAAAATGTCCTATTCTTGTCTGTTATGCAGACAAGAATTGGCATTGTTACGATAGGTCTGAAAAAAAAAAAGGATGTAACACAGATATTACACAGACGTCATTTGTATTTTGCAAACCGCAAAATGCATATGGTCGTGTGAATGCACCCTACGGTCCCATCATGGAACAAACACCAACTATATGCTTACAAAATGTAATAACAAGTGAAAAAAGCAATAAAGCAACAGAACTCTATAGGGAAACTGATCCTAGTGTGAATAAGGACATGTGCATAGTACAAGACACCTGGAAAAACAACTTAGGCTACTTTCACACCACATGTCGTAGCTTTAGTCTGGCCGCCCATCGGCATGTTTGCTGTGCTGCAGCCAGAACTCCGCCCCGCCCCCATTAAAGTGAATGGGGACGGAGCATAGTTCCGGCCGCACACGTGCACTAGCGACAGCACGGATCCGGCAGGCTGTTCACCCACTGGAGCAGCCTGCCAGACACGTGCCACTAGTGTGAAAGTAGCCTTATACAGCAATTAAAAGTGTTGTGGGATTAAAAAACTACCTAGAAAAACAAATGATTCCTCGTGGTTTGAGGATTTAGAAGTTTCCCACAATTTTAGAAAGGAATGGAACTCTATTTTGTCCAAATCTCCTTTAGATCTCATTGCGCTAATTATTAGACATGAAGCGGAACAACTAAGGCAAGGGCTACATGGCAACACTGGTCACGTGACACCTGTTACGGCCAGGATCACTGAGTAGCAGTGATCGCATAGAAATGAATGGGATCACCGTGGCAGTTGCAAGAAATCCAACACGGCTGGATTTCTTGCAACTGCCGCAGCGATCCCATTAATTTCGATGACATCACCGCTACTCAGCGATCCTGGCCGTGACAGGTGTCGCACGACCAGTGTCGCTGTGTAGCCCTTGCCTAAAGGTACCTTTACAGGACCCGAGTATCTTGTCAGTTCTCGTTCAATCTCACAAAACTGCACAATTATCGTGCCGTGTAAAAGCTGTAAACAAGCGAGCAACTAGCAACAGTCGGACAAATTCTCGCTGGTTGTTGGTTGTTAACCCCCTTGAGGACAGAGCCCATTTTGGCCTTAATGTCTGGGCCAAATTTTTGAATTCTGACATGTGTCACTTTATGTGGTAATAACTTTGGAACGCTTTTACTTATCCAGGCCATTCTGAGATTGTTTTCTCGTGACACATTGTACTTCATGACAGTTATAAATTTGAGTCAATATATTTCACCCTTATTTATGAAAAAATCCCAAATTTACCAAAAATTCGGAAAAATTTCCAAATTTCCAAATTTCAATTTCTCTACTTTCAAAATACCCGTAATACCTCCAAAAATACTTATTATTTTACATTCCCCATATGTCTACTTTATGTTGGCATCATTTTGTAAACGTCATTTTACTTTTTTAGGACGTTAGGAGGCTTAAAAGTTTAAAAGCCATTTTTCAAATTTTCACAAAATTTTCCAAAACCATTTTTTTTTAGCACCAATGCAGATATAAAGTGATTTTGAGGGGCTTACATAATGAAACCCACCATAAATGACCCCATTTTAGAAACTACACCCCTCAAATTATAAAAAACTGCTGTTACAAACTTTGTTAACCCTTGAGGTGTTCCACAAGAATTAATGGAAAATGGAGGTGAAATTTCAAAATTTCACTTTTTTCGTAGATTATTCATGTTAATATTTTTTTCTTGCAACATAGCAAGGGTTAACAGCAAACTAAACCTCAATTTACATTGCTCTGATTCTGCAGTTTACAGAAATACCCCATATGTGGTGGTAAACGTCTCTATGGGTTTGTGGCAGTGGTCAGAAGGAAAGGAGCGCCATACGGATTTTGGAGGCAAAATTTGCTAGAATAGTTTTTAGGCACCATTTTGTAATTGAGAGACCCTGACGCACCCCTACAGTGGAAACCCTCATAAAGTGACCCCATTTTTGAAACTACACCCTACAAAGAATATATTAAGGGGGGTACTGGCCACTTTGACCCCCTAAGCATTTTACGGAATTTGGAAACACTTGGCCGTGAAAATGAAAAATTTTTTTCTTCCAATAAAATGTTGCTTTAGCCCCAATTTTTTTTATTTGCATAAGGGGTAACAGGAGAAAAGCCCCCCCATAATTTGTTACCCATTTTCTCCTGAATACGGCAACACCCCATATGTGGTGGTAAACTGCTGTGGGGGTACATGGCAGGACTCAGAACAGAAGGAGCGCCATATGGATTTTACAACACAGATTTTGATGGAGTGGTTTGCGGGAGCCATTGATTTTTATTTTTTTGAGCTATTGTCTTATGTGGGGGCTCATTTTTTGCAGGATGAGGTGAGGTTTTCATTGGTACCATTTTGGGGTAAATACGCCTTTTTGATCGCCTGCTATTACACTTTTTGTGAGGGAAGAGGGAAAAAAATGGCTATTTTGGCATAGTTTTTAAAAAAAAATTTTTTACAGCATTCGCCTGGGGGGCCATCTCATGTAATATTTTTATAGAGCAGGTTGTTACGGACGCAGCGATACCCAATATGTCCAACTTTTTTATTGTTGGAAAGTTTTACACATTAGATGCATTTTTGAACAGAATAAAATATTTTTTTGTGTTGCCATTTTCAGAGAGCCATATTTTTTTCAGTTTTCGGGCGATTGTCTCAGGTAGGGTACAGTTTTTGCGGGACAAGATGACGGTTGAATTGATACCATTTTGGGGTAAGTATGCCTTTTTGATCGCCTGCTATTACACTTTTTGTGAGGGAAGAGGGAAAAAAATGGCTATTTTGGCATAGTTTTTTAAAAAATTTTTTTACAGCATTCGCCTGGGGGGCCATCTCATGTAATATTTTTATAGAGCAGGTTGTTACGGACGCAGCGATACCCAATATGTCCAACTTTTTTATTGTTGGAAAGTTTTACACCTTAGATGCATTTTTGAACAGAATAAAATATTTTTTTTGTGTTGCCATTTTCAGAGAGCCATATTTTTTTCAGTTTTCGGGCGATTGTCTCAGGTAGGGTACAGTTTTTGCGGGACAAGATGACGGTTGAATTGATACCATTTTGGGGTAAATATGCCTTTTTGATCGCCTGCTATTACACTTTTTGTGAGGGAAGAGGGAAAAAAATGGCTATTTTGGCATAGTTTTTAAAAAAATTTTTTTACAGCATTCGCCTGGGGGGCCATCTCATGTAATATTTTTATAGAGCAGGTTGTTACGGACGCAGCGATACCCAATATGTCCAACTTTTTTATTGTTGGAAAGTTTTACACCTTAGATGCATTTTTGAACAGAATAAAATATTTTTTTGTGTTGCCATTTTCAGAGAGCCATATTTTTTTCAGTTTTCGGGCGATTGTCTCAGGTAGGGTACAGTTTTTGCGGGACAAGATGACGGTTGAATTGATACCATTTTGGGGTAAATATGCCTTTTTGATCGCCTGCTATTACACTTTTTGTGAGGGAAGAGGGAAAAAAATGGCTATTTTGGCATAGTTTTTTTAAAAAATTTTTTACAGCATTCGCCTGGGGGGCCATCTCATGTAATATTTTTATAGAGCAGGTTGTTACGGACGCAGCGATACCCAATATGTCCAACTTTTTTATTGTTGGAAAGTTTTACACATTAGATGCATTTTTGAACAGAATAAAATATTTTTTTTGTGTTGCCATTTTCAGAGAGCCATATTTTTTTCAGTTTTCGGGCGATTGTCTCAGGTAGGGTACAGTTTTTGCGGGACAAGATGACGGTTGAATTGATACCATTTTGGTGTAATTACGCCTTTTTGATCGCCTGCTATTACACTTTTTGTGAGGGAAGAGGGGAAAAAATGGCTATTTTGGCATCGTTTTTAAAAAAAAAAATTTACAGCATTCGCCTGGGGGGCCATCTCATGTAATATTGTTATAGAGCAGGTTGTTACGGACGCAGCGATACCCAATATGTCCAACTTTTTATTGTTGGAAAGTTTTACACATTAGATGCATTTTTGAACAGAATAAAATATTTTTTTTGTGTTGCCATTTTCAGAGAGCCATATTTTTTTCAGTTTTCAGGCGATTGTCTCAGGTAGGGTACAGTTTTTGCGGGACAAGATGACGGTTGAATTGATACCATTTTGGGGTAATTACGCCTTTTTGATCGCCTGCTATTACACTTTTTGTGAGGGAAGAGGGGAAAAAATGGCTATTTTGGCATAGTTTTTTTAAAAATTTTTTTACAGCATTCGCCTGGGGGGCCATCTCATGTAATATTTTTATAGAGCGGGTTGTTACGGATGTGGCGATACCTAACATGTTCATGTATTGTGTGTTTTTTTATTTTTAATCAATTTTTTTAACTTTTTTTTAACTTTTTTTTTTCCACTTTCTGGACTCAGATCCACTTGGTTCTTCAAGAACCAGTGGGTCTGGTATTTTACAATACACTGCAGTACACTGTATAGTGTACTGCAGTGTATTTTCTTATAGCCTGTTCAAGCTCCTGCCTTTAGCAGGAGCTTGAACAGGCTTTCATGGCAAGCCAGACCAAAGCGTCTGGTTGCCATGGTAACCATCGGGACGCTGCCACAGCAGAGCAGCGTCCCGATGGAAGGGAGAGGGAGCTTCCTCCCTCTCATCTGCCCACACCATCAGCGCTGCCAGCGCACCGCAGCGCCGATGGGAGAGGGAGGGAGCGCTCCCTCCCTGTTAACCCCTTCCATACAGCGGTCCCTATGGACCGCGGCATGGAAGGGGTTAAACTGCTGACATCGTGCCAGCACCGATGTCAGCAGTTTCAAGCAGAGTATCAGCTGTATGCTGATACTCTGCTTGAATAACTCTCGGCCATTCAGAAAAATTATTGCGGGCGGCACTCGCGGCAGCCGCCCGCACATTGGAAGTCTCCCCCCCGCCGCCCATCTGCCCACCCATCTGCCCACCCATCTGCCCACAGCCAATCAGGGGGCGGGGGGGACACCCTGACCCCCCCCTAACCCCTGACACTCGGCGGGGATTCGCTAGAATAGCGCTATCCCCGCCGAGTACACGGAGCCTGCTGTGAATGGCTGGTCTGAATAGACCAGCCATTCACAGCGATCGCCATTATGGGGGGTGCACGGCACCCCCCGAGGCCTTCACTATGGATGGCTGGCTGTGTCTAACAGCCGCCATCAAAGCATGTTAACCCCGCTGCACTGAGCAGCGGGGGTTAACATGCATGACGTACCGGTACGCCCTGTTGCGCTAAGTACCTAGCGCCCATGACGTACCGGTACGTCCATTGTCGCCAAGGGGTTAAAGATTTTCTTTGTGTAAACACCAATTGTTTAATGCATGCACAATGTTGATGATTCCACTGTGGGTGTGTTTCAAGCACGCCACTCAAAATTGCTTTTGTAAATGCTGCAGTCTATTTTACGAACGATTATGCGATCGCAACTACGATGTTTCGAATGATAATCGTCATGTCTAAAAGGTGATTTTGAATCATTCACTGCACCCAGAAACGACTCGTTCGTCGCTCCATAGTACCGATAATCGCTTTTTGTAAAGGAACCTTAAGTAACATGCAAGATAAAGTTAAAAAACTACAAGATAATCTTAAAGTTTGGAGTGCACAACCAGATTTCGCAACACTAAATTAAAAATTCTAATAAATATTAATAAATTGGAACAAATAGGGGGCACATAGGTTGCGGAACAAGAAGAAGAAAAAATAAATATCAACAAGAAAATCTAGAATACCAGGAACAGGAAGTAAAATCATATAATGAAGATAATGTAGGTGGTCAATGCAGTGTATTTGTGAGTTATAAACAACAGATGTTAAAAAAAGTACTCAGTTTTCATCAACAAATAGATTCAACCTGCACAATAAAAGATTCATTCATGCTCTCACAGTAAGGCCTCATGCACATGAACGTGTGCCGGTCGTGCCCGTGCTGCGGGCCGCAAACTGCGGTCCGCAATGCACGGGCACTGACCGTGAGGCCACCGCATGCGGATCGCGGACCCATTCACTTGAATGGGGTCCGCGATCCGCATCCGAGGAAGTAGTGCTTGCGCTACTTTTTGTGGTGCGGAGGCACGGCCAGAAACACCACGGAAGCACACCGTAGTGCTTCCGTGGTGTTCCGATCCGTGCCTCCGCTCCGCATCTCCCGGATCGCGGACCCATTGAAGTGAATGGGTCTGCGATCCGTGATGCAGGCTGCACACGGCCGGTGCCCATTTATTGCGGACCCGCCGTATGCGGCCCGCAGCACGGCCACGGCCGGCACACGTTCGTGTGCATGAGGCCTAAAGAAGTATTTTTTTCTTCATGCTGCAGAGTCAAATAGTACAAATCAATCAGGATCCAAACATAATTGGGTCGACTGAAATCCATCTTAAATTGGAAGTTTTGGGACAAAAAGTGATCCTACAACTAATGGAATCACAGGAGGAGAATATTAATCAGGAAATAGAAATACCATTCCAAATCTGAAATTCTACCCCTTTTGAGAACATGTATGGATGAATACAAAAATGTGGCAGAAAGAAAAGTGAAGGTATTATATGACAAAATGTTGGATTAGAACACAAATCTTACTTATAAGGAGAAACAAGCAATCAAGGAGTTGAAGAATAGTAAAAACATAATCATTAAAGAGGTTGTGCAGCCGGTATAAATTGATGACCTATCCTCAGGACAGGTCATCAGTATCTGATCGCTTTGCGGTCCCCAATAAACGGAACGGCCGACCAACAGCCGTGTGCATAAGCCCTTACAGAGAGGATTTGTATGTGGCTAGATGATCTTTTGCAGTCAGTTATAACCTGGTACCAGGTGAAATGAAGGATATTAAGGAGATTTTTAAAAATTATGGATGGAGTACAGTGGAAAAATAACTTACAGTGGCTCACATGTGATGTAATGTCCTTATACACTTCGATCACACATTATGGGACTATAATTGCTATTACATATCATCAAGCAAAGCACAACAATTATTCAATTAAAAGAGTACATTTTGACAGTGACAGATTTTTTTGTTAAAAAGTACCATATTTTTTGGACTCTAATATGTACTTTTTTCGAATGACAGTGCGTCTTATAGTCGGAATGCTAATGACTGCTTCTATTATGGAAGCAGTCATTAGCATGCAGGAGGCATGGGGAAGTACTGGATGGCTGTACTCACCCTCCCCGGTCTTCTTCCGGGCTCCGCTCTGCACTGCGCCCTGACTGCATACAGTGTCAGGATATAGTGCACGCTGTGCTATGTCAGGTCACAGTGCAGCACGGTGTGGATGAAGACCAGGGAGCGGTAAGGGCATATGCAGAGTGGCAGCACCATCCAGAGCAATCGAGGTAAGCTTATTTTTTTTCTTTTTTTATGTCTGATCTGAGGTCTGATGGGGTCTGATCTGAGGCAGCTGGGGGTCCGATCTGAAGCTGATGGGAGTCCGATCTGAGGCTCATGGGTGTCTGATCTGAGGCTCATGAGGGTCTGATATGAGGCTCATGGGGGTCTGATTTGAGGCTCATGGGGGTCTGATCTGAGGCTGATGGAGGCTGGCAGGGTCTGATGGGGGTCTGATCTGAGGCTGATGGAGGCTGGCAGGGTCTGATCTGAGGCTGATGGAGGCTGGCAGGGTCTGATGGGGGTCTGATCTGAGGCTGATGGAGGCTGGCGGGGTCTGATCTGAGGCTGATGGAGGCTGGCAGGGTCTGATGGGGGTCTGATCTGAGGCTGATGGAGGCTGGCAGGGTCTGATCTGAGGCTGATGGAGGCTGGCAGGGTCTGATGGGGGTCTGATCTGAGGCTGATGGAGGCTGGCGGGGTCTGATCTGAGGCTGATGGAGGCTGGCAGGGTCTGATGGGGGTCTGATCTGAGGCTGATGGAGCGTGGGGGTCTGATGGGGGTCTGATTTTGGGGTCTGATAAGGATTGGGGGTCTGATATGAGTTCTGATTAAAAATATTTTGTTCTTATTTTCCTTTGCTAAATCCAAGGTGCGTCTTATAATCTGAAAATAAGGCCACTATTTTAAGTTTGATCTTGAATACTATTTACAAGAACAAGGTTGTCCATAGCAACAATGTGCTATTATAGACAACAAATTAGTACAACAAGGGTATCCACAAACATTTACATAGGGTCAAAAAAATGATCATTCCAAATCATGACAAGAATATTTGCAATCCAAAAATATTAATAAATATGATAAAACAAACAAAACAGTAACTTTTACTACACAATACAGCAAAGATTATTATGAAATAGTTAACAGAGTTTGTAGGTACTTACCAATATTATATCAGAATAGCCAGATACGAAGTATTTTAGAAGGAGGCTGTCAGTTTGTGATGAGATGAGCCCTCACTTTGGGCAATATTCTAGTGAATACAATGCAAATACAGATTGTTCTAACAAATGACTTGATTACTGTGGCAACTATCCATGTGGCATGGACAAGCGCCAAATGTGTAGGTGTTTAGATAAAACCAAGGAGTTTACAACACAACATACTAATAAATATATTCCATAAAAACAGATAACACTTGCAAAAAAACATATCATTTAAATGATAAGCTGCCATGAGTGCAGTTTACATTATATTGGATGAACAACTATGAAACTTAAAACTAGAATCAGTGAACTTATTTATGGAACAAAATTAGAATCTAGCTCTCTCAGCAAATCTTCTCACAGGATCCAAACATTTTAGAGACAATATTAGAGGCAATTTGAGATCATTTTGTTTTAAAGTTATAAAAAATGTCCATAATCCAAGGAGAGGAGGTTATTGTAGATGAAAAATACTAATACGTATAAAAATATGTGAGGCACACTGGAAACTCACTCACCCAGTCACATGACCATGGGTCTGCAAAACACAGGCACCAGGATTAGAGATGAGCGAGCACTAAAATGCTCGGGTGCTCGTTATTCAAGTTGAACTTTTCCCGATGCTCGGGTGCTCGTTTCGAATAACGAACCCCATTGAAGTCAATGGGAGACTCGAGCATTTTTTGCAGGGGACCAAGGCTCTGCCTAGGGAAGGCTGGGTGAAAACCTGGAAACCTCAGAAAATGATGGAAACACCACGGAAATGGATGGATTTGGAAAAACTGTAGCATCAACCGGTACGGTATGTATTCTTCTGAGTTTAATACCGTATACGGCACCTATCCGGAAAAATAGTTTGGAGAGAGAGAAAGAGAGGAAAAAGACGTGCAGTATGGAGCAATTACACAGAAACTATTAGATTAGGCAGACTTGGTCTGCTTAATTGCAACCCAGACAAATGAGAGAAAGAGAGGAAAATGACGTATTTTTAAAAGTGACGTTCAGTATAGATCAGGGGTGCACAACGTTTTCTGGGTGGGGGCAACATTGTCCGACTGAACCAACGTCAAGGGCCGAAAATAAAATTTAAAGGGGTATTAACAACTGAAATACTGTATTTATGGCAGATTGAACACACAGTGTATACCATTAATGTCTAGTTACAGTTCCAGGACTCCCATCTAATGGGAGAAATACATGAAAAATGCATGTGAGCAGCCACAAAACATGGACATACATGTCTGTTACCAGATGGATGGGGCCACACAGAATGGTATCAAGGGCCGCATGTGGCCCCCGGGCCGCAGGTTGTGCACCCCTGGTATAGATCAAGTGTGGTATGTGTTCTATGTATACTACTCAGTTTAATACCGTATATGGCAGCTATCCGGAAAAATAGTTTGGAGAGAGAGAAAGATAGGAAAAAGACGTAAATTGTTTGGAGAGAGGGCCTGTAGGTGGGGGGGCAGGCTGGGGGGAAGGAGGTTGAGCTGGAAGAGCCAGAGGAGTGCCCCCTGGGCTAGCGTGTGTGGTGGTGACAACACCCGGATGGATTTGGAAAAACTGTAGCATCAACCGGTACGGTATGTATTCTTCTGAGTTTAATACCGTATACGGCACCTATCCGGAAAAATAGCTTGGAGAGACAGAAAGATAGGAAAAAGACGTAAATTGTTTGGAGAGAGGGCCTGTAGGTGGGGGGGCAGGCTGGGGGGAAGGAGGTTTCGCTGGAAGAGCCAGAGGAGTGCCCCCTGGGCTAGCGTGTGTGGTGGTGACAACAGCCGGATGTAGTTAGAATGACGACGCAGGACCCCAACTTAAAAATTTAGCATCAACCGGTACAATTGTCAATTATGAGCTCGATCAAGTGTGGCATGACTTTTTAGATGGAGATTGCATGTGGTCACGTACTCCCTGGAACCCCATAGTCACCCCTTCTCTGATGTGCTACCCCAGAACATTCTCTGACCCAATTCGCAAGACCTTTTGCAGTCTCAGTGTGCTGACAGTGGGGATTTACCAGTGTTGTCTGAGGAGGTGGTGGACAATGGCGAGACACAGGTGTCGGGGGGTGAGGTAGTTGAAAGTGAAGCAAGTTACAGTGGGGACTCTTTCTCATGATGGGACAGATTCAATTGTGTTTAGAAAGGCTGATGGGCTTCCGTCAGCACTGTGTGTATAGAACCCCATGGCCTTTCATAAAAAATAGTCTGGCGATGACCCCAAGGCAATTTTCAGGGACACGGTAATGGTGACCCACTTAAAAATGCTGCCTGACAACCTGGCGGTTAACCCCTGATTGTATGTCTTTCAATAAGATTGCAGTGTAAAGCATGGTGATGAGCCTCAGTAATAGGATTGCAGTGTAAAGCATGGTGGCGAGCCTCAGTATGACTTTTTGGATGGAGATTGCATGTGGTCACGTACTCCCTGGAACCCCGTAGTCACCCCTTCTCTGATGTAATACCCCAGAACATTCTCTGCCCCAATTCGCAAGACCTTTTGATGTCTCCGTGTGCTGACAGTGGGGATTTACCAGTGTTGTCTGAGGAGGTGGTGGACAATGGCAAGACACAGGTGTCGGGGGGTGAGGAAGTTGAAAGGGAAGCAAGTTACAGTGGGGACTCCTTGGGGGGACTTTCTCATGATGGGACAGATTCAACTTGGGTGGATCAGGCACAGGAACAGATCAATTTTTTTTTGTGTTTATTTAACTTTTATTTAGCACAAATAACCACAGAGATATTTATTCGCTCTCTTCGCTGCACAGTCTGGCATTGGGGTTCGTCACTTTGATGGCGAGCTGTGCCGCTCTCTCCACAATGGTCTTTAGGTTCTTTGAGGAGACGTTGTGGGTGATTTCTGCACAGAAGGACTTGTTGCTCATCAACAGAACCTCGAGCTCCTTGACATTGTGGACCAGGAATTTGAGGAACCCTGTGGGCAGCATGTGTTTGTTCTTCTTGTTGCTACTGTACCCAATGTTGGGCAATATAGATACGCAGGTAATATTATTTTTCACACCTATCCCAAAAAGAAATTTACGCAGTTTGCGCAAATAAAACTGGAAATTGGAACTGGAGAGAGGGCCTGTAGGTGGACCTCCGGAAAAATTGTTTGGAGAGAGGGCCTGTAGGTGGACCTCCGGAAAAATTGTTTGGAGAGAGGGCCTGTAGGTGGACCTCCGGAAAAATTGTTTGGAGAGAGAGCCTGTAGGTGGACCTCCGGAAAAATTGTTTGGAGAGAGGGCCTATAGGTGGACCTCCGGAAAAATTGTTTGAAGAGAGGGCCTGTAGGGGGCCCTCCTGAAAAATTGTGGTAAAAGAGTGCCAGTTGGACCTCTAAAAAATGGCGTTTTTTAGTCAGCGTTAGGCAAAGACGACATGGAGGAGGAGGAGTAGAGAAGAGGAATCGGATACATAAGTAATGTAAATCTTTAGCTGCTTTCCCCCGGAGGAGATTTGAATTCCGGTGAAATCCAGGCTTTGTTCATTTTAATAAGCGTCAGCCTGTCAGCGCTGTCAGTTGACAGGCATGTACGCTTATCGGTGATGACGCCACCAGCTGCACTGAATACCCGCTCTGACAGCACGCTAGCGGCAGGGCAGGCCAGCACCTCCAAGGCGTACAGCGCCAGTTCAGGCCACGTGTCCAGCTTTGAAACCTAGTAGTTGTATGGAGCAGAGTGATCGCTACGGATGTTGGTATGGTCAGCTAGGTACTCCCTCACCATCTTTCTGTACAGCTCCCCCCTACTCTGCCTAGACTGGGGACAGGTGACAGTGTCTTGCTGGGGTAAAACTGGCAAAGGCCTTGGAGAGCGTTCCCCTGCCAGTGCTGGACAAGCTGCCTGCTCGGCTCCTCTCCCCCGCTACTTGGCCCACAGAACCATGCCCTCTGCCGCTAGCGGCGTCAGATGGGAAGAATTGTTTCAGCTTGTGCACCAGGGCCTGTTGATATCTATTCACTCTCATACTCCTTTCCTCTGCAGGGATGAGAGTGGAAAGGTTCTGCTTGTACCGTGGGTCCAGGAGAGTGAACACCCAGTAATCGGTGTTGGAAAAAATTCTTCTAACGCGAGGGTCACGGGATAGGCAGCCTAAGAATTCCCTCTCCTCACTGGCCTGACTCTCTATTTCCTCCTCCAAGTCCTCCTCTTCAGCCCATAAACGCTCAAGCGTTAAGGACTGAGCATTGGTACCCTCTACTGTCTCGCCGACATTCTCCTCCTCTTCCTCCTCATCCTCATCCCCCTCCTCCGATACGTGCTGAGAAACAGACCGGAGGGTGCTCTGGCTATCAAGCGACGTATCTTCCTTCACCGTCTCTTGTGACAAGCGCAAAGCATCCGACTTGATGCTGAGCAGTGAGTTTTTCAACAGGCAAAGCAGCGGGATGGTGAGGCTGATAATGGCAGCATCGCCGCTGACCATCTGTGTTGACTCCTCAAAGTTGCTCAACACCTGGCAGATATCAGACATCCACTTCCACTCCTCATTGTAGACTTGAGGAATCTGACTGACCTGACTACCAGTTCTAGTGGAAGTTGACATCTGGCAGTCTACAATCGCTCTGCGCTGCTGGTAAACTCTGGATAACATGTTTAATGTCGAATTCCATCTCGTGGGCACGTCGCACAACAGTCGGTGAGCCGGCAGTTGTAGGCGGCGCTGCGCTTCCCTGAGAGTGGCAGCATCTGTGGTCGACTTGCGGAAATGCGCACAGATGCGGCGCACCTTGGTGAGCAAATCAGACAGATTGGGGTATGTCTTGAGGAACCGCTGAACTATGAGATTGAACACGTGGGCCAGGCATGGCACATGTGTCAGTCTGCCGAGTTGCAAAGCCGCCACCAGGTTACGCCCGTTGTCACACACAACCATGCCTGGCTTGAGGTTCAGCGGTGCCAGCCACACATCGGTCTGCGCCGTGATGCCCTGTAACAGCTCTTGGGCGGTGTGCCTTTTGTCACCTAAGCTCAGCAGTTTGAGCACCGCCTGCTGGCGCTTACCCACGGCACTGCTGCTGCGCCTAGAGCTACCGACTGAAGGCGCCGTGCCCACGGATGGTAATTCAGTGGAGGAGGAGGAGGAGGAGGGGTCCGAGGAGGAGGAGGCATAGTACGTTTGAGAGACCGTGACCGAGGTAGGCCCCCGGTGTGGGCAGTACATGAGCGGCCCCAGGGTCATTCTCGGTCCCAGCCTCCACCAAGTTAACCCAATGTGCCGTCAGTGAGATATAGTGTCCCTGCCCGGCAGCACTTGTCCACGTGTCCGTGGTTAGGTGGACCTTCTCAGAAACAGCGTTGGTCAGGGCACGGATGATGTTCTGTGACACATGCTGGTGTAGGGCTGGGACGGCACATCGGGAAAAATAGTGGCGGCTGGGGACCGAATACCGAGGGGCAGCCACCGCCATGAGATTGCGAAAGGCCTCGGTCTCTACCAGCCTATAGGGCAGCATCTCCAGGCTAATCAATTTGGAGATGTGGATGTTGAGGGCTTGGGCATGTGGGTGGGTGGAACGGTATTTCCTCTTGCGCTCCAGCGTCTGCTGTAAAGACAGCTGAACGCTGCACTGGGACACATTGGTGGACACTGTGGAGGATCGTGGAGGCGAAGGTGTGGTTTTCCGGCGGGAGGCGCTCGTGCCGGGGTCCTGGGCAGGGGTTGACTAGCAGAGGCAGCGAGTGACGCAGGGGGTTGACTAGCAGAGGCAGCGAGTGACACAGGGGAAGGAGCAGTGGTGTGACCCGCAGGAGGTGGTGAACGACCTTGGTTCCATTGAGTGGGGTGTTTAGCACTCATATGCCTGCGCATGCTGGTGGTGGTTAGGCTAGTAGTGGTGGCACCCCTGCTGATCCTGGTGTGGCACAGGTAGCACACCACAGTCCGTCGGTCATCCTCACTTTCTTTAAAGAACCTCCAGACTTTCGAACATCTAGGCCTCGCCATGGGAGCTTCACTACGTGAAACAGTTGCTGCTGATGCACCAGCTCTGGCCCTGCTTCTCCCTCTGGCCACACCACTGCCTCTTACAACCTGTTCTGGTGCAGCACTCGCCTCTGCCTCAGAAGCACTCTCTTCACTCGGCATATCAACCCAGCTCGGGTCAGTCACCTCGTCATCCTCCGATTCCTCAGTCTGCTCCCCCCTCGGACTTCCTGCCCTGACAACAACTTCACCACTGTCTGACAACCGTGTCTCCTCATCGTCCGACACCTCTTTACAAACTTCTTCCACTAACTCAACATTGTCATCATCATCATCATCACCCACAGACTGCGACAGTTGGAAAACTTGGGCATCGGGAACGAGGTCAGCAGCAACCTGAGAAGTGGTTTGTGACTCTGGGAAGGGTCCAGAAAACAGTTCCTGAGAGTATGCCGGATCGCATTCCAAATTTTCCTGGGAGGGGGCAGACTGGGGGGAAGGAGGTTGAGGTGGAGGAGCCAGAGGAGTGCTCCCTTGGGTAACGTGGGTGGACTGCGTGGAAGACTGACTGGTGGACAAATTACTTGAAGCATTGTCCGCAATCCACGACATCAGCTGTTCGCACTGTTGTGGTTTCAACAGTCCTCTACCACGTGTCCCTGTAAGTTGAGACATGAAGCTAGGGAGTGTAGCTCTGCGGTGTTCCCCTGCTCCCTCATCAGCAGGTACTGTCTCACCCTGCCCAGGACCACGGCCTCTGCCCCCTGCAGTAATTGAATGTCCACGCCCTCGCCCTTGACCCTTAGCCCTGGAATTCAACATTTTCTGTATATAAGTGTATTATATAAAAAATAAAAAATAAATGGGCCTGCTGTACTGAAACCCACAAACTTGTTCAGTCTGGTTTCATTTTGTGAAGTACAGAAAGTGTCACCTGGACAGTATATACGGTTTGGAGTGAGTGTGCTGAACTGTGTCACACAGAAAGGTTACACGCAGCTGTGTGAAATGGATTTGTATCACTCAGCTAAAACAACAAAAAAAAAATATTTTTTTTATATATATTTTTTTTAAATATTTTTTTCTTTTAGTTTTGTTTTTTTGGGAACGTGACGTGCAGAAACTATCGTACAGCTGACTGACACCCTAATGACGGTGGCTATTTAGACTGCGACCCAGACAAATGTCGCACAGAGATTTTTAGGATCAAGCTATATATACGTGACAGGTAGCAGGTGACTTGGTTGTATTTTGTGACGTACAGAAAGTGTCACCTGGACAGTATATACGGTTTGGAGTGAGTGTGCTGAACTGTGACACACAGAAAGGTTACACGCAGCTGTGTGAAATGGATTTGTATCACTCAGCTAAAACAACAAAAAAAATTATTTTTTTTTCTATATTTTTTTTGTATTTTTGTTTTTTTGGGAACGTGACGTGCAGAAACTATCGTAGAGCTAACTGACACCCTACTGACGGTAGCTATTTAGACTGCGACCCAGACAAATTTCGCACAGAGATTTTTGGGATCAAGCCATACACGTGACAGGCAGCAAATGACTTGGTTGTATTCAGTGACATACAGAAAGTGTCACCTGGACAGAAAATAGTGAGTGTACTGAACTGTGACACACAGAATGGTTCCACACTGCTGTGTGCAATGGATTTGTATCACTGAGATATAACATAAAAAAATAAAAGGGGGTTATACATGGCGATAGCTGCACTACTAGTGCCAGCCAGCCAAGTGACAAAAAAAAAATGTCTTCTAGCCCTTAGAAGGGCTGTTGGGTTCTTTGTGGGTGATCCCTGCCTAACAGAGAACTAAATGCAGGCCCTAACACTGTCCCTGAAAGGCAGCAGCTCTATCCCTAACAACATCCAGACGGCATCTGAGCCGAGCACCGCGGCCAGTCGGTAGTATATTCCAGGGTCACCTGATCAGGCCAGCCAACCCCTGCTATCGACATGTAAGGGCCCCACGTGATGCTGGGTGGTACGCAGAGTCTCCTGGCTTGTGATTGGCTGTGTTTTTAGGCGCCAAAAAAGCACGATGCGGAAGTTGCCATTTCCTCGAGCATGGCGAGATACTCGTCCGAGCAGCGAGCACTTACGAGTACCCTAATGCTCGAATGAGCACCAAGCTCGGACGAGCATGCTCGCTCATCTCTAATCTCGACCCATTCCAAAAAGAAATAAAAAGGGCCATTACAGCCACTTAACCAGCAGAGTCATTCATCCAAGAGGTTAGGTATCTGTCCCAGATGTTATACATTGGCAGTAATGAAAAGCAAAATGAGGAATAAAGTAGTGTCTGCATGAGGCTAGGCACAGTCAGGACAATAAACAACTGAACGTAGGTCCCATGTGTCCTTCATGTACGATACATCTCACCACTCAGTAGCTGCTGATACTTCACGATCACCTAGGCCTCCTCGTCATCCGTTTTTAGGGTCTTCAAAGAACACGGTCTTGCCACCATCTGCAACTCTCAATTGTGCAATCTCCTCTTCACAGATATAAAAGTGAATCTTTTTTTCTGCAATTCTGCTGAAAAATCGGGAAAAAAAGTATGTAGAAGCATTTTCATACTTGATTTCTTGCTTCTTTCGAGCAAGCTGGAGAATAAGATCCCCAGGTGAGAAGCTTGGCTAATAATGCTCGTGGAGGAGCATCTGGTGGAGGTGGCCTTGCTGGTACGCAGTGAGCCTGCTCCACCACATACGCCATTGAGAAAGTGGCATCCAGAAAAAGAGTTTTGATGCATAGTTCAAGAAATGTAGCAGAATCAGAGCCTTCGACTCGTTTCGGCATACCCAGTATCCACACATTATTCCTGCATACTCTATTTTTGACACACTTTTTGCTCCACAGCTCCACTGCTTTTTCCACAATGGTGATTCGGACTGGTAGGGGAGACAGTCAGAGATGGTCTGGAGAGTCCTCCAGGTCAGAGATGCGGGTCTCGGTTTGCCGCAGCCTGTCATGCAGTTGCTGAACATTATGGTACAGTAGGCCCCAATCAACACTTACTTCCTCAAGCTTGGTAAGAGAGGATTTGAAAGTATTTATTACCAGCATCAGCTTATTATAGGCCTGTTTCAGGGAGAACTCTGGCAGAGATTTCTCCTCCTGAGTCGTTGCTGCGCCATGTTGGGTTTCTTCCTAGGCATATTCCTTCAGCTTTTCAGCTGCTGTGGGGCCCTTTCTAGGACTCATACTCCAGTTCTGTCAGTTCCCTTTCCTTTTCCTTGTCAAATGTGCAATGTCTGCAGCAGGATTGTCTGCCATGCTGGCAGTTGGCCATCCCCCATCCCCTTCCCCCCAAAAAAAGCCAAATTTAGTAAGTGTTTGGCTCATAAAGTGCCAGTCTACCAAATCAAACATCTTTTTGGCATCAGTGCAAAGAAAGGTAAATGGGGACTTTGGTGTGTAGTGGATGGCTTGGATAAACAATATGAATTACCTCAATCTTTCCTGCCTTTAAGACCCGACACACACAAGCAAGTTCAGTACGCAGCATATGTCAGTGCAAGGTCCCATTCTGGCCTCTGCTCCTATGACAGGATCACACTGCATTATAAATTAGAATAATGCTGTGCAATCCTGTCAGAGGAGCGGAATTCAGAACGGGATCTTGCACTGACATAAGCCTCTTTCACACGTCAGTGTTTTGGTCAGTGATTTCCATCAGTGATCGTGAACCAAAACCAGGATTGGAGCCTCCACAGACATAAAGTATAAGGTAAAGATCTGCACCTGTTCTGTGTTTAGAGTCACACCTGGTTTTGGCTCACAATCACTGATGGAAATCACTGACCAAAACACTGACGTGTAAATGAGGCATTAAAATGCATGTTCCTCGCATTCAACTCGCTCTTGTGTCTCTGGCCTAATGAAGCCCATTTGTTTAGGTGCAATCAGTATGGATAAGAGGGGGATATTCTGTTTTGCAAAGATTTTGTTTCATAGTTTTTATCTTAGGCAGAAAAATTGGCCAATGGCTTCACCTGCCCAACTCAAGTTTCATTGTAGTGCTTTCTCCGGAAAGATGCAATCTAGTGAAACTCAAGTAGGACGGGTCAAGCCACAAGGCAACTGTAACAGTGTGGGCCATGTTTTATGTGCTTTTAATTTGTGCTCCTTATGAGTGCAATAAAACGCTTACATGGTGAAATGTATTGTGTTGCAGTGATGTTTCACTATAGGAAATAGTCAAGTATATCTAACGGTTACTACTGGCAACAGCAAGGTTTGGATAGCAGCATTTGCATGCATGTTTGAACAACTAAGCAGCAAGTACTGAATATACTGTGACTTGCAATAATCACTACCTGGTTTCTCTCTTTTGTGGAAGCAGCACAAGTTTGGATTTTTTATTGCTTTGTACTGTACATTGAAAGAGCTGACCTACTTCTGGCAAACTCTGCTGCTCTCCTACTTTACATAAAGGAGACTTACAGGAACTTATTTTTATTTCATAATACTAAAGCCTAAAAATGTAGGATATTTTAGCGCAAATCTATGTCTGCATATGCAACACCATTCTTAATATATGTCGGCCAATGATTTTGTAGAATGGTTGTCACAGATGCAATAGGGAAGGGGAGGAGGGAGAATCATAAGAAACAGAGAGAAAACCATCAGGTGACCTACCAGAATACCACTTGTATGGGAGCAGCACTCCAGTAACTAGGCACAGACACTACACAGTGTGCAGAGCTATGTAGTTCTGGTGTTCTAGCACCAAAACAAGTAAAAAGAGATCATCAGTGGGCATGTCATGGGTCAGCCCCACACCGATCTAATGATCTATGCAAAGAATAGGCGATCAATAAGTAAATCCCAGAAAAAAACCTTTAACATAAAAACTTGATACAAACCAGTGATCATTTTCGATGATACATTCTCTTTAAGAAAGCTTCAGAACATTTAGAGTAGTTCCCCTCTTTGTTTAAATAATAGCACTGAAGGGTGTCACTCTATTGTGCATGGTGACTAAAAGGCAGGCACATAAATTGCTATTCTGGCCCTCAGCCTTGTAATAATATAATAATTCTGAGAGAAGAGAAGTCAAAGTTATTAAACTAAAAGCTTCTCCCAAGGCGCTGCCAGCAGAATCTCTCCCAGAAATTCAATCATCCTCCTGAGAAGGCTGGGGGTGGGAAGACTACTTGTTCTATGAATGATGGATTTTGTGTAAATGGAGCAGATTAACACATTAACCCATTGTGGGAATTCAGCAACCATACCCTACAGTATTTTTAGGTATCATCACAAGAAGCTTTACAAATTGTAAATGTGCCTTCATGCCTATCAAAAGAATCTTCACCAGACTACATCTTAATGCATACAGTTTAGCCAAGATTATGTTTCTTCAGGTTGTCTTGGATTTTTGACTGTGCTACAATACCAGATACAGCCCATGGACCAGATAAAGTACTAGGAACATCACAATGTTCAAATAACTTAAAAGGATAGTTGCAAGAATCGGTACATTTAGGCTAGACCTTTGCCCTTAAATCCACAGAAAAAGAAGATACTAGTTGTCATCTAGTGACATTTGTGCATTGCCCAATAAACAAGCTTGAATAGCAGCCAGACATCTTGTTTTGTGGGTGTCATATAAGTCAGAGTTTTATATGGATGATAGTCTGGGATCCAAGATCTACTTTGAGGGCATGACAGAAGCACTTGGCTGAGGGCTGTGCTTATTCAGCTGCCGTTGGCTTTTCCAATCGACATAAAAAATCTTCAAGAGCTCTATCAGTTATCTGTGGACGAGGCATAACAATTTAAATAACTGATGTGGTGGATTGGCAGCTGTGCACGAACGAGGTGAATTTGGATTCTGACCATTATGGTTTGACCTCCAGAGAATCCATGAGAGGGAAAACCAAGGACACTCGTGTATCCTGACTGACTGCTTAATTTTCTTTCAAAATACTTCTTATTTTATAGCAGAAATGGAAAGAATTAACCTGTAATACTGCTCTCATTTCCCATTCTACACCAATCCTCGAAAATATATACCGCATTCCTATATAATCCAAACTGAAAAACCTCAAAATTCATTTTTTATGTTTTCAGAGGAAACATTGCCTTAATAAAAGCTTGCTATCTTTTATGGATTGTTTCCTGTTGACACAAAATAGTTTTAAGTATATTTTACAATTATCAACTTTTGAGAGTATGCTATGAACTGTAGGGATCATAAGAAAGAAAAGTTGTGTTGTTACGACAGTGGGCGTGGTTATTTGACTTTGGACTACTCCTAAGGATAGTTTCACACATGCAGCACAGCAATCCGGCAGGCTGTTCCAGCAGAGAACAGCCTACTGGGGTTCTCTGGATACAGCATAGTGCCGCATTCCCGCTGGACCCCATTGACTATAATAAGAACTGGCAGGGATGCTTTGATCAGCTTGTCAAAAATTGCTGCATCCATTCCCACATTCGTCTTTCAGGGTCCCTGGAGCTGAGTAACATGTGGAAGTGTAATAGGGAATGCTAAATAAAAAATATATTTAAAGGGGTTATCCAATGATTAATATAAACAATTAAAATCAGACATCTTATAGGACATGATAATAAACAAAGCAAGAACCAGCCCTGTACCTCACATGGATCCAGAGATCTCCCCATTCATTGCTCTGCTAGATTTATATCAAGCTGGCAGCTCAAGGGGAGTGTCTTTTCTGCTGCAGCTCAGGAAGTGTGTCCGTGCTCCCCCTGTAACAGCTCAGGAGGCAGTAAGATAAAACTGAGCATGTGCGGCCTTCTTAATGAGCCGGTCAAAGAAATAAGAAAAAGAGCATGTGGCGCTATACAGATACATTTTATTGAGTAACTCAGTGGCTATACATGCAATTTCAAAAGTATTCCGATAGAGGTGCTGGTTTGAAAACTGTAGAATATAAATAAATACTTAAAGGGGTTTTCCAAGATTTTTATACTGACGACCTATACGCAGGATAGGTCATCAGTATCTGATCGTGGGGGTCTGACAATCAGCTGTTTGAGAAGGCAGTGGCACTCCTGTGTGTGCCGCAGCCTTCTCTCAGCTTTTCCTAGGCCAAGTGACGACACGTTCAGTAATGGGACTGAGCTACGACCCAAACTGACTGTATCACAATAATTTATGACACAGATTGTTGGGTAAGTACACAAGGTGAGGTGAGTACACGATAATCACCCCGTCGTCAGATACCAGTTGTATCATACATTATTATCATACAGGCAGTATTTATTGGCTCTCTGTAGCCTAACTTTATCTCACCCGAAGTTGCACGAGACTTCTGTGAATAACTTCGGTATCCGAAGTTGGCATTGGTACCGACTGGTACCTGGGTACCAAAGCCGACTTCGGAAGCAAGTTTTAAAATGGTTTTCTAGTTCTAAAATCAAATCCCGAAGTTATTTACCGAAGTCTCGCGAGACTTCAGTGATAACGAATTTACCTCGCCGGATCCCATACATTTTCATGTTATACGGAGATGAATCTCGATATAGCATTAAAACAAAGTTTGGAGCAAAGAGATTTTGGATCAAGGATTCGAAGTGCGCTTCGCTCATCCCTAACAGTGACATCCACAGTGCCCCCATAACAGTGACATCTAGCCTGTGCTGTTAATGTAATAACCTTCCCTACACAGGTGATTTTAATGGACCAAATCTAAAGTAAGGACTGGAGAACCTCTTTAAAGTTTGATCTGAGACCTGAGATCTAAATGTTTTGTCACCAAAGGAAAAAGGCTACATACATTTACCATGCATGAAGACTAAGTACTTGCTAAAGTTAATAATGCTAGGGGAGTCATTGATGTGGTTATATAAATCACATACTGAATGTCTTTTTCTTAATTTTATTTAATTAAAACAAATAACACAGATATTTAGCACTTAAATATCATACATATAAAGCACCTCAAGCGCACCTTATAGACAAAATCTTATAAGAGTAGTCAATGTCGGTGGCATATTACTTTTATCTTTTTTTAAGAGAGGTTTATGGGTAACACTCAATTATTGCAGTGTCTGTATAAGCTTAACTTAATGGGGGGGGGGATTTATTAAAGGGGTTGTACAGTTCAAAAATCTTAATTGGTGGTCTTCTGTTTAGGATCACCATCTGTTAGTCAAAGTAAAGACTGCCTAGAATGATTGCTTTTATGTCCTGTCCTATAGTACACAATCATTTAACTTGAATGGGTACTGTGTAATGTATAAAGGGGTATTATTAATTTTCATATTGATTGCTCATACTGGATATGCCATCAATATTTGATAGGTGCAGCCCAACTCTCAGCACCCCTGCTGATCAGCTGTTTGAAAAGGCCATGATGCTCCAGTGAGTGCTGTGCCCTCTTCTGGGGTCTGTAACATCAAGTTCATATGTCAGATGTGTAGTACCCCAGACCTGGGGGTACTACAATTCTGTATATAGTTATTATTTCATTCAATAATTATTGTTAAGTATTGTGTTGTATATTGTATGCTATGGCTATAACTACCAGAAAAGGTAACGGATGGCAAAGGTTTACTAGCAGCATGGCTAATCACTCTGTCCCTCTCCTCTTGGTAGCAGTGGGCTGGTCCTGCTTTCAGTGGCGTAACTACAGGGGAAGCAGGGGAAGCGGCTGCTTCGGGGCCCGGGCTGACAAGGGGCCCGGCCCCGGCAGCTTGACAGTGAAGTTTTATTGAATAAAACTTTTTTTTTTCACTTTTTCAGGCCAGGCCGGGCCCCCTCATATAGTACAGTGACATTGGGGGCCCGCGCCCGGCCATCACCCAGTCTACAAAGGCCCCCCCCCCCCCGCCCTGGTCCGCAAGTCCGCCCGCCCGCCCAGCAAGCCAAAGTAATTAACTTACAGACGGCGAGCGAATGCACTGCGAATGCACGCAGTGCGCAATAGGCCCGCCCTCCAAGTTCCATCGAAACACAGAGGAGGAGGGACTGCAGCGGCAGTTGGAGATAGAGCGCGCCAGGGACGAGGAGCAGCACGGCAGCACAGGAGCCAGCACAGTGAGGACTGGAGTCTGTCTGGACTATTATTAGGTATGTGATGATGTCACTGTCTGTGTGTGCCAGCTGCCTGTTTCCCCCTGGCCCTTGCCCTTGTCGGCACAGCCCCTGACTCCTCTGTGCCTCCCTGCCAGCGCAGCCCCTGGAGTCTGGACCTTATCTGCGCACCTATGCCCCCCATGGCCCAGGCCTATGGAACCAAGACCCCCATCTTTAGGGGCTTGGGGGCCCCCAAGGAATATATGAATATACTGATGGTGCTGGAGATGGAGCAACAACCCCCCCCTTCCCCCCACGATCTGCCTCCCTGGCCCCTGTCTGCCCCAGGGCCTTTGTCTGCGCCTCTCTGCCCCTTGTCTCTGCCCGCCCCCCTTGGTTCCTGTGTGCGCCACCCTGGCCCTTGTCTGCGGCCCCTTCCCCCTTATCTGTGCCCCCTTTTTCTGTGCTTCTCTGGTCTTTGTCTGTGCCCCTTTGGCCCATGTGTGCGCCACCCTGGCCCTTTCAGTGCAGCCCATGACCCTTATCTGTGCCCCCCTGGCCTTGGCCTGTGCCTACCTGGCCCCTGTCTGCGCCCCTGGGCCCTTAACTGTGTACCCCTCTTCCTGGTCTGTGCCCCACTCCCTCCCCCGGCCTTTGCGCCTTTCTGGCCCTTGTCTCTGCTGCCCCCTTGTCCCCTGTGTGCGACACCCTGGCCCTTATCTGTGCACCATCCTGGCCCTTTTCAGTCCAGCCCCTGGCCCTTATCTGCAACCCCCCCCCTCCCCCCAGGCCTTGTTTGCACCCCTCCCCCACGGCCCTTGTTTGCATGGGAGCGCACAGCTTCATACATTACTAAAATGTATGATTATGAGACATCACTGTGTTTATTATCCCTGTACTGTGACATCACTGTGTGCGTTATCCCTGTACTGTGACATCACTGTGTTTAATATCCCTGTACTGTGACATCACTGTGTTTATTATACCTGTACGGTGACATCACTGTATTTATTATCCCTGTACAGTGACATCACTGTGTTTATTATCCCTGTACGGTGACATCACTGTGTTTATTATCCCTGTACGGTGACATCACTGTGTTTATTATCCCTGTACTGTGACATCACTGTATTTATTATGTCTGTACTGTGACATCACTGTGTTTATTATCTCTGTACTGTGATATCACTGTGTTTATTATCCCTGTACGGTGACATCACTGTGTTTATTATCCCTGTACGGTGACATCACTGTGTTTATTATCTCTGTACGGTGACATCACTGTGTTTATTATCTCTGTACTGTGACATCACTGTGTTTATTATCCCTGTACGGTGACATCACTGTGTTTATTATCCCTGTACGGTGACATCACTGTGTTTATTATCCCTGTACGGTGACATCACTGTGTTTATTATCCCTGTACGGTGACATCACTGTGTTTATTATCTCTGTACTGTGACATCACTGTATTTATTATCCCTGTACGGTGACATCACTGTGTTTGTTATTAGTGTTGAGCAAGCTGCTGGACGGGAGGAATCACTACAAAGAAGAAGCCTGAGGAGGTAAGTGGTCTGTGTTTGTGTGTTTGTTTTCTATTTTTCAGGGTCGTGAATGCAGAGGACTACGTCGGATTCGGTGGACTACGTCGGACCAGCTTTTTTTATTTTTTAAATAAAATGGTCAAACAGGGGTCTGGGGGAGTGTTTATTTCAATAAAATGTTTTATACTTGTGTGTGTGTATTTTTTTTACAATACTACAGTTTTAGTAATTATGGCTATATACAGACGGCCCTGATTACTAATACTGGGCTTAGTGTTTGCCGGTATGGCAGGCCAGCACTAACCCCAACATCTATTACCTCGGCACCCACCGCCACCAGGGGTGCCGGGAAGAGCCGGGTACCCGCATGACTGGACCTTCTAAATTGAGGGTCTGGCTCTGGGGCGGCTGCAGGCTGGTACCATTAGGCTGGGAAGGGCCAATAACCGTGTCCCTTCCCTCCCTGGTAGTGCCAGGCTGCCGCTGCTGGTTGTATCTGGCTGGAGAAGGAAAAAAAGGGGGGACCCCACGCAATTTTTTTTTCAAAAATAATTTAATAATTTTAAAAAAATGGCGTGGGGTCCCCCCCTTTTTTCCTTCTCCAGCCAGATACAACCAGTAGCGGCAGCCTGGCACTACCAGGGAGGGAAGGGACACGGTTATTGGCCCTTCCCAGCCTAATGGTACCAGCCTGCAGCCGCCCCAGAGCCAGACCCTCAATTTAGAAGGTCCGGTCCTGCGGGTACCCAGCTCTTCCCGGCACCCCTGGTGGCGGTGGGTGCCGAGGTAATAGATGTTGGGGTTAGTGCTGGCCTGCCATACCGGCAAGCACTAAGCCCAGTATTAGTAATCAGGGCCGTCTGTAGATAGCCGTAATTACTAAAACTGTAGTATTGTAAAAAAAATACACACACACAAGTATAAAACATTTTATTGAAATAAACACTCCCCCAGACCCCTGTTTGACCATTTTATTTAAAAAATAAAAAAAGCTGGTCCGACGTAGTCCACCGAATCCGACGTAGTCCTCTGCATTCACGACCCTGAAAAATAGAAAACAAACACACAAACACAGACCACTTACCTCCTCAGGCTTCTTCTTTGTAGTGATTCCTCCCGTCCAGCAGCTCGCTCAACACTAATAATAAACACAGTATATAAACAGTATTATACAATGACACTACATGACAGACAGTATATATATATATTATAGGAAAAGGATGGCGTGGCAGCCTGGTCTAGATCGGGACTAGTTGGCAAGTGCGGGGTTGGTGGAAAGGTGGGGGGCGCTTGGGGTCCTCGGGGGGGGGGCCCCATACAGAAGTTTGCTGTGGGGCCCAGTCACTTCTAGCTACGCCCCTGCCTGCTTTCTACCAGGAGTTGGGGGGGGCTGTTGGGCAACAGTGTGGAGAGGAAGCACAAGTCGGAGCTCCAGCTCCTAAAGAGGTTCGCCAGTGAAATTAACATTTATTTTGTCAATACTTTGTTATTGAAAAGTAAGAAATATGAGTACAGAATTTCAACAGCAAGCATGACACGCAGTGCATTGCATTCTAGGATTACATCCCCACAAATTTGCAAAAAACATAAGGAATAATAAAAGAAAAACAGTCATTAAACAGAATATGCAGTACACGCTAGGAGAAGTATGTTAAACATAAAGGTAGGTTCCAATTCCCCTATAAATCACTATAAGAAGATAAAGGAGGAGAAGAGAAGGGTGACAATAGGTGTAACACTCAGAAAACAGCCAGGGAGACCATATGTGCAAGAAGGCTATTTTTGTTTTTCCACCCTGCTAGTTCCTCCATTCTACAAATCTGTTGCAGTCTCTCATTCCACATGCTCAAGTTGGGAGGATCTGGGCTCCTCCACTTAAATGGAATCAAAAGTTTATGGGTGGCCAAATCCTTAGCTCCTGGGGAAAAACCTCCCCTAGGAAGCCAAAGGAAGATATCCTCAGGAATCAGTTGAAAATTGGTAGAACACACTTTAATAGCAGAATTGTTTGCCCAAAAAGTTAAATTTTATGGCAGTCACACCAAATATGCGTATAGGAACCCGAATTCTCTCCACACCTCCATCACATGTCTGACCCCACTAAACCTATTTCAGCCAGAAACTAGGGAATTCTGTACCACCTTGTAAGAAGTTTATAGGAATTTTCCTGTATGCTTCAATTTAAAGGCAGTGGGTGGAGGTGAGATCAGCTTCTTCTTCAAAAACTTGTCCATATCTACTTGGCTTCTTTTGACTTCGCTTGAGAAAAGTTTTTCCCTGAACTTGTCTGGTCCAACCCTTGCTTAGAAAAAGGGGTACAGGCTGTAAGGAAGGCAACACCGTCTATGTCAATTAGGTCACATCAGGGGAAAAAAAGTAGATTCCCACAGGGCCAAAGTAGATTCAAAAGAGCATATGAGCTTGTGTCTTGGCTAGTGCCACCAGCTAAGTGTAGGCAGGGTGCTATTAATGAAAATATAGAAAAATAGTCAATTTTCTATAAAAAATTCTGTGCACTTCCCAGAATGGCCACAAGCTTCAAGATCCTCCAGCGAAATTAATGATCAAGTACTCAAGTGAGTCCTTGAGAAGAGATACAGCAGGGTGAACAGCAAAATCCAGCATATGAAGACACTGCTATGAGGTGAGGGACTACAGCTAAGACACTCATCATCCAGAACATTACTAGGCCAGTACAACCTAAGTGCTAAATTGCAGCCATCCAACCTGCCTCTACAATTCTTACTGGGACCAGAACATTCCACTTATATTTTGCTGATATTAAATGTAATTGAAATTCCACATTGCACTTAGTAAAAAGGACTTTGTTATGTTTATTCTGGCCGTATCCTTCAATACTACATTGCTACCGATCCCTAGGGAGCAATGGCCTGAGGAAGCACAACATGATACAATACTTCATCAGGGCCACTACCTCTCCCATCCTCTGCACCATCTCCTCCAGGACTTGCTGTACAATGCCTAAGCATAGCTCAGTCCCATTCAAGTTAACAGAACTGGGCTGCGATGCCAAGCACAACTACCATACAATGGATGGGTCATCAGATGATCGTGGGGGTGCTGGGAGTTGTACCCCCAACAATCAGATACCATCAATACTAAACACCTGGACAAACCCTTTAATTTCCCTCTGTGGTGGCACTGCACAAGAACACTTATTGAGGAAAATTAGAGCTGAAAACGTGTGGTCCCAGCAGTGGGACACTTTGAGGTTAGCTTAATGTCAAATTACTTTCTTCCAAAGTAGACAACATTAAAATTTATCCAAATGGTGCACACTGCATGATGACTCAAATGAGATATATTTCTGCTCCTTACTTAACCTTAGGGCTGGTGTATTGGCTCAAAAAAATCATCACTATTAGGGTTTCAGCATGTACAGATTTGGTCCTATATTGGTCAGAAATTGATGGGAACCTGGCAGCACTGGGGCTCGACCTGAACCTATTAATTCTATAGAGCACAATAATCTGTCAAATCATTTACTTTTAATAGCTAAACTGAAAAGCACTGTGTTTTTTCTCATGCGGAGATGCTGGTCATAGCTGACATCTAGTGGCCAATATGAAATCTGAAATCATTTCAGTTGTGCAGTGGATTTTTTATTTTTTCAAGAAAACAAAATCAAATAGCTCCAAGTAAACAAAGATTGCTTTTAACAAAAATGGTCATTCCCTTTAATATTACATCTACAGTATTTATTCCAGTTGCAATAAGGATGAAAGGGCTTCTAGTGAACTGAATTTGAATTCTCACTCTGGCCCTTTAAGCCATGTACCTACCACCTGTGCAGGGGGGTGTCTAAGGGCCTACCCTGGCTCAGGGGTCCCGCAAATGATTCACCTACTCCCGTGTGAGCCAGTTCACGCCTGGCTGCACTTACTACATACACATAACTAATGAAAATATGCAAAATAACCATGGAGCCCCAGTTATGGGTCTACAACACAGTGAAAGCCAGATATTCCTCAAAGGAAGGAAAACCAAGCAAAGGGGTGTCCCCATTACAGAGATCACCAAATCCACCATATTCAGTGGCCCCTATGTCAAGATCCCACTCTTTTACGAGCTTTAAGGATGTGACGGGGAAGACCTAAGCCAGTTATCCATCCACAGACAGCTGTTTCAGGGTATTGCCCCTCATCAGTGTGGAGTAGAATTCTGGCTAACCAGGAGCAATGCCTTGGAGACTACTCAAACAAAACAATAGCTGATCTCAAGGAGACCAGCTACAAAAAACACAGTGGAGCCTCATTTAAGAGTCTCAACACAGCAATCCAAAGTGCAAAGCTCCCTGGGAAACAGTAATATGCAAAATAACCATGGAGCCCCAGTTATGGGTCTACAACACAGTGAAAGCCAGATATCCATCCACCATATTAAGTGGCCCCTATGTCAAGATCCAGCTCTTTTACGAGCTTCAAGGATGTGACGGGGAAACAGCTGTCTGTGGATGGATAACTGGCTTAGGTCTTCCCCGTCACATCCTTAAGGCCTCATGCACACGACAGTGAAAAATGGCCGTGTGACGGCCGTCTAAGTAGCGGCCGTCACACGGCCATTTTTGGTGCCAATGTTAGCCTATGGGGCTATTCACATGGCCGTTTATTTAACGGCCAGTGAATAGTGTCCGTCCAGAAATAGGACATGTCCTATTTCTGGGCCGTTTCCACGGACCGACTGCCCCATTGAGATCAATGGGGCCGTTTTTAACGGCCGAGTGACCGGATTGCTCCCGTCTAACGGCCGTTAAAAACGGGTACCCTATGGCTACTCACCCTAGCCACTTGCTCGCGCAGGTCAGTCTCTTGCTTCTTCATTGAGCAGGCCCCGTCGATGGACCTGCGTTATGAGCGGTGACGTCATCACGCAGGCGCGTTCAGTGACGTCATCGCTCACAGGTCCTTCGGCAGGTCCTGTGTGTGAGAGAAGACTGCTGCAGCGCGAGCAAGTGGAGAAGGTGAGTTTTTTTTTTTTTTTAATCCTCAAAAAGCAGCTGTGGGGGCATTATTTAAGATGGGGGCCTACATAGGACATTAATAAACCTGAGTACATTAAAATAAAAAAATACTACACTATGGGGGGCATTATTTAAGATGGGGGCCTACATGGGGGACATTATTAAAGCTGGGGACATTTAAAATAAAAAAAATACTACACTATGGGGGACATTATTTTAGCTGGGGCACTAGGACATTATGGGCATCATGGGGGTCATGAATATAGTTGGGGGCAAGAAATAACTGCCAATCCAATTCATCAATTTTTCATGTCCGTTTTTAACGGACATGAAAAACTGATGCAAAACGGATGCAAAATGGACATTAAAAATGGACACACAGCCAGAAAATGGATGCACACACTGATGCAAAATGGCCATGAAAAACTGACAGTGTGTCCGTTTTTAACGGACGTTTTTTTTCACTGTCGTGTGCATGTGGCCTAAAGCTCGTAAAAGAGCGGCATCTTGACATAGGGACACTTAATATGATGGATTTGGTGATCTCTGTAATGGGGACACCCCTTTGCTTGCTTTTCCTTCCTTTGAGGGATATCTGGCTTTCACTGCGTTGTAGACCCATAACTGGGGCTCCATGGTTATTTTGCATATTACTGTTTTCCAGGGAGCTTTGCACTTTGGATTGCTGTGTTGAGACTCTTAAATGAGGCTCCACTGTTTTTTTGTAGCTGGTCTCCCTGAGATCAGCTATTGTTTTGTTTGATAACTAATAAAAGGCAAACTCAACACGCCCCCTATATAGACTTCATCCCATATCATCACTCTGCTGTCACAGAGGAATAAATATCACGATGCGCACACATATTAGCTGCTTACTGATACATCGATCAGAACAGCAGTGATTTCGCTATTGACATTAAAGATACATCTAGATGTTGTGACGCTGGATATACAATCCATGTAGGTTAGGTGTGGATTAATCATAGATAGGCTCAGGTCAATGATGTGTATACTGAGCCATGTGGTCATAGGCAGCTCACTTGGTTGGTTCCTATACCAGGAAATGTCACTGTAGAACAGAAGTAAGCAACCTTCGACTCCAGATGTGCTGAAACTACAACCCCTAGCAAGCCCCATTCACTTCTATGGGAGTTCTGAAAACAAGTGTGCATGCTTGGAGTCGTAATAATGCCATGGATGCTGCAAAACATGTGGGTTGGAGACTGGACAGTATTGTTGGGTTTGCCTTTTATTAGCTATGTGTAGTAGGTGTCAAGCGACATAATAGACATCTACTACTGCTAATGCTTAAAAACTGTATCCTGAATGTATGGCAGAACTGCACTGTGCCAGCACCATATGGATGGTATGCGCTTGATGAACTGGGTAGTATGCCTGGGGTCCTGACAGTGAAGGTCACTGTTGCAATGTATATTTAGTGCCTGGAAAAGGCTAGGATTTATTTTGTGAACTGCTGTGGAATTGTACACAATGGGGCACATTTAGGGTGCCTTCACACACGGCAGATTTTGTGGCAGCGACTGAAAATCAGTTCCATTCACCTGAATGGGAGCTTGCAGAAATTCATGTGCTTGCTGCCACATTCTAATGAATGGAACTGATGTTCAGTCACAGGATTTTCTGCCATAGAATCTGCCGCATGTGAACTAAGCTCACCTTATAAGCAAAGTCTACAAAGTCTCTCAATTTGCACCTCATTTATTATCCCTTACTAAATCTGGTATGTCTTTTTTGGCTTAAGTCTGACATCTAGTGGTCATTTTCTTGTAACAAGAAAATTGTTGAATGATTCAAACTCACTAAAATAGTCTAAATAGTAGGTGTATGAAAATGTGGCGTAGTTGGCTTTTTTTTATACTACAAATGCTGCAAAAAACTCACCAAAAACTGTAAAACACCTTAAGCACCCCCAAAAATCCTATATGTGACAACAGCTTTAGGCCTCATGCTCATGACAGTGGTTCATTTCAATGGGGCCGCAAAAGATGTGGACAACACACCGCCTGCCGTCCGCATCCGCACTTCTGTTCCGCAGCCCCACAAAAAAAAATAAAATAGAACATGTCCGATTCTTGTCTGTTTTATGGACAAGAATAGGCAGTTCTAACAGGAGGGAGAACATTCTGTTCCGCAAAAATGCGGAAGACACACACGGCCAGTATCCGCTGGTCTTAATAAAGGTGGAGGCGCAGGCCTTCCCATAACTTCGGAGCATCCAGTGCCAGTTGTAAATGAAAGACAGCTGCCAAGCTTACATTTAGACCATTGCCAGCCGTCCCCTTCCCTGGCCTCAATTTTAGAACAAGTGTGAGCGCGGTAAAGTCACAGATAGCGGCGCAACAGCTCCTGTACCTGAAATATAACTGCAGCCGATAAGCTTATGAACTAGCAGGCACTCGTTTGTCGACTAATGGACATCTTTCATCAGGATGAAAAATGCTTGATTTTCGGCAGAACATTTTCCTGCGTAATTAAACTTAAAGAACAGAATGAGGGAGGAACGACCGCAGGCAATCAAGCTGGTGCAAATGAGTTCCAATGGATGTGTTATCATCTATCAGCGCTCACACTGCCCAAAGAACGAGCAGTGTAACAGGGCCCTAAATCACTAGTGTTTTTTAGAAAGTGGTGGAGGCAAGATATGACACAATTTGGCACATTTATCAAGCTTGCCTGTTTTAAGGCATAAAATTAGAATGGCGTATTTGAATCGGCTACCAGTCTTTTGTCTAGTATTTATTAGAAGTCGCACAGCAGTTGATGAATTGGACTAGGTGTACTGTTATTAGTCTGACCTCTGGTGGTTCTTTTTCAGTTAGACAGGTTCATACTCAGACTGGTCTAATTTATTTGCGCATGAAAAACAGTTGCATTTGTGCGGAGAAAAATCATACTTTACCATTCAAAACTGCCCTTGAATGGATCAGAAATTCCACTGTTTTTACACCTAAGGGCTTGTTCACATCATTATGTATTCCGTTATAACGGAATCCATAAGACGGAAATCAAAATGGAAACTTTCAGAGACATTCCGTTTTGATCCGTCAGAATAAAAGTCTATGGGCCTGCATAATGGATCCGCCTGGTTTCCGTTATGCAGGACGGAAAACAAAGTTCTGTCGACAGGACTTTGTTTTCCGTTCTGCATAACAGAAACCAGACGGATCCATTACGCAGGCCCCTAGACTTCTATTATGACGGATCAAAACGGAATGTCTCTAAAGGTTTCAGTTTTGATTTCAGTCTTATGGATTCCATTATTTTCTGTTATAACGGAAAGCCATAACACAATATATATAACAGTGGTGTGAACAACCCTAATTCAGTCATTAAAAAGATGTACCTGCATAAACAGATTGAAAAAAATTAAATAATTAGCAAAAAATAGACAACTCATAATAAATTTGTCTAAAACCTGAAAACAGATGCACTTTCAGTAGTAAATGCGACTAATAAAATTAGACTGTCTAAAATAGCTTGTTTTCGACTAAAAACAGGCACAAACACTATAGTAAATATGCCCCAATGTGCTACAAAAATCTAGAACTCAATACTATCAGCAGGTTACACCACTCTGGAGCTGGTAAAGTCTGTCCAAAACATGTGACAAACAACTGTCTTATGCCCCTTTCACACGAGCGGGAGACTCGCATGTCTCCCGCAACGCATCTACAGGGCTGGATTCGGCACTGACAGGGATCGCATAGCATTATATGCGATCCCTGTCAGTGCCGGAGTCCAGCCCTGTAGATGCGTTGCGGGAGACATGCGAGTCTCCCGCTCGTGTGAAAGGGGCATAAGACTGCGCTACAACAAGGTGCAAAAAAAAAATCTAAAAAAAAAAAAAAAATATCAAAATTTACTAATTGTGAAGGTGATGTCTCTGACAGGCCGTATTGATGTCGAGAGCTTATTCATTCGCAACGCTCTGGATGATGGTGTTTAGTGTCACATAATGGAACAGGCGAAAAAAATACACAAACAAACACGTGGCAGTTTGATATGCAATGGATGTAATCATATGTGGTAAATAGTATAACAGTATAATAAATAATGGTGAAAAATATACAATTATAAGAAATGAAAAAAATTAAAATTAAAATGGTGAATAAAAATGTAAATATGGTAATAAATAGTAAATCAGTGGTTTAGTAATGATTATTTAGGCATATGGCCTGAAAGATTATTGCAGGGGACTAAACCTAGTGGGATAAAAGAGTAGTCAGACAGTAAGAGGTCAGAACCAGACAGGCAAAACCAGGACCGGATCAGAATCTAAAGCTAAAGTCAAAATCAGGCCACTACAAACCAGAGATACAAACACAGAGTCAAATACAAGACGGGGTCAGCGTCTGGCAATAACCAGAGGAATAATCAGCAGTCAGGGACAATCAATAGTACAATACACACTTAAGAGGCTAAGGAGACCAGTCACAGGCAAATTTGGCTGCAGTTGCCTCTTTAGAGTCAGGTTGAGCCACATTTTGTAGAACGGATCCTCCTGCCCTCCATCGAACTGTCCTTGTCTGTAAAATAGATAAGAATAGGACATGTTCTATTTTTTTTTTTGTGGGGGGAGGGTAAGAATGGACATGCATATGTGTACACGGTGTCCTGTCCACATCTTTTGCGGCCCATTGACGTGAATGGGACCCAGCATCTGACCCGCAAAAAAAAAAACAGATCGGATGCAGACCAAAAATACGTTCACATGCACGAGCCCTAAATGCTGTGTGATCCTGTCAGAATAGAGTCACACACTGCAAGTTCTGCGCATTGAACTCACTCATCTGTGCCTGGCCTTCTGTACACACTAACTCCTGTATGTATGCATGCTGGGCTCCTTATACCACCCATTGCCCCTGTCTGGTTCGGTAGACTGTGCTGAAAGAGCTATAACCTGTTTGTTCCTGTGTACTGACTCTTTTCTGCCTAACCTGACCTCGGCCTGTTTCTTGACTATGATTGTTGCCTCGCACCCCCTCGCTCATCTCTAGTTAGTACAGCATAAAACTGGTAACAGAATACCTTGACGCAATGCTAGGGAGGCTCGTCCCCCTCGAGGCCTGCTATTGGCTAGACCCCACCAGCTGATTTGATCAGCGGGGATATGCAGCAGCGGCCGTGCGGCCATCAGGAACAGGGTAAGTATGACCAGTATGAGGGGCCCAGGCATTATACGTGTTGGATAACCCCTTTAATATACATAAACTTGAGGTCTTAAACCAAGCTGATCTGTAGGCACAAGTGCAGGCTGTGTACTTTGCTTAGCAGCATTTTTTTGTAAAAAGAATAAAACAAAAAAAATCCATGTGTGACTTAGTCATTTTTATGTAAATTGTTGAATGCTAAAGTCATTTAAATATTGGCACAATCCACTATAAAGTTTATTAGACAATAAGTAGACAAAAAAAAATGTGTTTTACAGTTTTTTTTTTTTTTGTTTTTTTTTACATACGGTATATTGTGTCTGACATGGTTTGCAGATAATCCTACTTTTCCACCGTAATGCAAAAGATCACAGACAGAGAAGAGTCTTTTATCAGTGTGTTATTTGAGGTTCAGTATGCTGCATGTACTAATGGTGCATTTACACATCTGCATTCTTTTGGCCCATATATTTCTTACCAAAATGGAAGCTGATCCCTTCAAAGGAAAGCAGACACCTTTTCTGTCTAATGGGATCTTCTACTCTTGGTTATATACAGACCCTTAGTAGGTTCTTAAAGGAGTACTCCGGTTGTTTGAAGTTATCCCCTATCCACAGGATAGGGGATAACTATTAGACTGGTGGGGGTCCTACAGCTGGGACCCCCACTGATCAGATGAACAGGGACCCTGTACCCCCTGCAGTGAACAGAGTGGCTGGTCAGGCATGCATGTGGCCGCTCCATTCATTTCTATGGGAATTCCAGATAACAGAGTACTGTACTCAGCTATCTCCAGAACTCCCATTGAAATGAATGGTGCAGCCATGCGCGTGTGCGACCGGCTGCTCAGTTCATTTCATTTCAGGGGGGCTGCGTGGGTTATGTATGGGACCCATATCTAGTGATCAGTGGGGGTTGCAGCAGACCCTGATCTAATAGTTATACCCCTAAAAACCTTTAGTAGAAGCAAGAAAGGTGCAGCAGCACGTCTCAGCTTTCCTCAGCTCTGTTCTGCTTTTGCAGCATGCGGATTATGGATCCCGTATACTCTCCATGGATCTGTACTCCTTATGCTGCAAAAGCAGAGCCGATGCTAGATGAATGAAGTGCCATGGCACCTTCTGTGCTTGGAGTAAAGGCTTACCCTTTAATTGACAAAAAAAATATGGAGTGTACATATAGTGGAATCTCATAAAAAAAATACAATATAGCAATGATTAGAAATTCATTAATATTAACTCCACTCACAAAACTTATGCTTCAGAGCTATGCAGGAGACAGGCCTGCTTAAAATGTATTTATTGTTTCAAATCCCTACACCACACTCTCTGCAGAGTGGCAATGAAAGAGTTAAAAGCTTATAAGCACTTCTGCCCCTTCATATCAGCAATTGAAACGTCACTAGGACATCAGAAGTTTTTTTTTTTTTTTTAAAAATGAGTGGCACTTTAATCTTCCTTTTAGTAACCAACCCACTGATCCTCTTGCAAGTTCATCCCTGTGCTCCATGACAAGGCTTTCCAATCCGTTTGATAAATCAGGACATGGTTGCAGTTGGATAATTTTTTCCAAATATCAGACATTAAGTGACTAAAATATATACAAAAAAAAAAAACAAAAATACTAACACATTAGCCCTTTAGCTTTGCCCATCTGTAGGAGAAACTTTAACATGTGATACCACTGAGCAATACTCTGAATCCAGAACAAGGAAAATTCAGTTATGGTAACAATTCCGGAATTAAAAATATGGCAAAATGATAAAAAAAAAAAAAAAAATTACTATAGGCATTGATACTACTAGAACAGAAATGCCCAACCTGCGGCCCTCCAGCTGTTGCAAAACTACAACTCCCAGTATGCATGGACAGACTGCAGCTATTAGGGAATGTTGGGAGTAAAAGTTTTCCAACAGCTGGAGGGCCACAGGTTGGGCATCCCTGGACTAGAAGAAGGTTAGGTCTCCTAAAGAACATACTGTATGTAGGAAAATCCATGGTGGTTTATACAAGTGCCTTGCTACTATACTATAGTACTCCTAGGACGGGTGAGAGGGAAACACTGACAACTAATTATATATATGTAGAAAAGTCCTGGTTCTAAAATAAAATAATAATAATGATAAATGTCTCTGTCTAGTACGTTCCGTTGACCATGTCAGGTTTTTGTGATGATGTTAGCTGAGAAGTCAAATAGATCTTTGTTGATCTTCCGCACCATATTCAGCTCATCCTCAAGTTCTGATGTCCGAGAGCGAAGCTGCTCCACAATGCTAGAGAGGTTCTGGGAGAAAAAAAATAATAAAATCAGTAAAATGAAAATTCAAACACATGAGAAGGTATACATTTCATGTATAGATTTAAGGAATCCAGCACTCACCTTGCCTTCAGTTTCACCTAATAAGAGGTGCAACTGCTCTGCACGCTGCAAGTAAGTGTCCTCTGATCCCTAAAATAAATGAGACAAGCAGCAACAGTAAAAAACCTGAATGATCTAAAATTCAACTAAATGTTACATTCTGCCAAATTATCAATTAATAAATCAATAAAAGGTCCAGTGTTACAAAACGCAAAGAAAAAGGGGGTCAGTCAGCACATCCCAGTGTGCAGGTGCACGCTGCCGTGGCTAGAAACACAAAGAAAAAAATACATACAATGCAGCAGCTCTCTGCAAACCAAACAAAGTACAAAAATGCCATAGTAATGTAAATATTCTGGTGCTAATGCTACGCTTGTTTAGTAAATTTGAGATTCTTGGCAAATTATTTTGTACAGATGGCTACCATTGAATACAATGAGAGTCCACTCTATACCTCTCCTGGTGCCAGCTATAGTCTGCTCTCCCTGGAAGCCTTTTGGCACCAGGAGAAGTATAGAGTGGACTCTCATTGTATTCAGTGGTAGCCATCTGGCACCAGGAGAAGTATACAGTGGACTCTCATTGCATTCATTGGAAGCCATCTGGCACCAGGTGAGGTATAGAGTGGGCTCAGCATGCATGTTGGTACCTGCATTCCCTGGATTTAATGGAGGCCATTCTGGCACAAAATATGATAAAAAGCAGAGTGGACCCAGCATGCATGTGGAACCGGCACTTCCTGAATTTTATGGTGGCCAGTATGGCACATAACAGGTAGCATTTAGTGTTAGGTTCCCGTCTTACAGAGATCGCCTTGAGGTTTGGCAGACGGGCCCAAATAATTTTGTACAAAATATATTTGCCAAGAATCTAAAATTTACTGAACAAGCGTAGCATTAGCTCCAGAATATTTACTATTACTATGGCATTTTTGTACTTTATTTGGTTTGCAGAGTGCTGTTGCATTGTATATATTTTTCCCCAGTGTTACAAAAGTTCCCCATATAATTCTAAGTTCTGATAAGTAACATAAAAGCCTTACTGAGCAAAACAATGTACCGTATTTTTCGCCCTATAAGACGCACTTTCCCCCCCCAAAAGTAGAGGGAAAAATGCGGTGCGTCTTATAGGGCGAATACAAGTGAGCGCTTCCATAAGTGGCTGGGTGGGCTGCTCTGAGGTCTGATGGGGGCACAAGACACTGAACTGAGGTCTGAGGGGGGCACAAGACGCTGATCTGAGGTCTGAGGGGGGCACAAGACGCTGAACTGAGGTCTGAGGGGGGCACAAGACGCTGAACTGAGGTCTGAGGGGGGCACAAGACGCTGAACTGAGGTCTGAGGGGGGCACAAGACGCTGAACTGAGGTCTGAGGGGGCACAAGACGCTGAACTGAGGTCTGAGGGGGGCACAAGACGCTGATCTGAGGTCTGAGAGGGGCACAAGACGCTGATCTGAGGTCTGAGGGGGCACAGTACGCTGATCTGAGGTCTGAGGGGGGCACAGTACGCTGATCTGAGGTCTGAGGGGGGCACAGTACGCTGATCTGAGGTCTGAGGGGGGCACAGTACGCTGATCTGAGGTCTGAGGGGGCACAGTACGCTGATCTGAGGTCTGAGGGGGGCACAGTACGCTGATCTGAGGTCTGAGGGGGGCACAGTACGCTGATCTGAGGTCTGAGGGGGGCACAGTACGCTGATCTGAGGTCTGAGGGGGGCACAGTACGCTGATCTGAGGTCTGAGGGGGGCACAGTACGCTGATCTGAGGTCTGAGGGGGGCACAATACGCTGATCTGAGGTCTGAGGGGGGCACAATACGCTGATCTGAGGTCTGAGGGGGGCACAATACGCTGATCTGAGGTCTGAGGGGGGCACAATACGCTGATCTGAGGTCTGAGGGGGGCACAATACGCTGATCTGAGGTCTGAGGGGGGCACAATACGCTGATCTGAGGTCTGAGGGGGGCACAATACGCTGATCTGAGGTCTGAGGGGGGCACAATACGCTGATCTGAGGTCTGAGGGGGGCACAATACGGATCTGGTCTGGGGGGCAACGCTGATCTGAGGTCTGAGGGGGCACAATACGCTGATCTGAGGTCTGAGGGGGGCACAATACGCTGATCTGAGGTCTGAGGGGGGCACAATACGCTGATCTGAGGTCTGAGGGGGGCACAATACGCTGATCTGAGGTCTGAGGGGGGCACAATACGCTGATCTGAGGTCTGAGGGGGGCACAATACGCTGATCTGAGGTCTGAGGGGGGCACAATACGCTGATCTGAGGTCTGAGGGGGGCACAATACGCTGATCTGAGGTCTGAGGGGGCACAATACGCTGATCTGAGGTCTGAGGGGGCACAATCTGCTGATCTGAGGTGGGCACAATCTGCTGATCTGAGGTCTGATGGGGGCACATTCTGCTGATCTGAGGTCTGATGGGGCACATTCTGCTGATCTGAGGTCTGATGGGGGCACATACTGTTGATCTGAGGTCTGATGGGGGCACATTCTGCTGATCTGAGGTCTGATGGGGGCACATTCTGCTGATCTGAGGTCTGATGGGGGCACATTCTGCTGATCTGAGGTCTGATGGGGGCACATTCTGCTGATCTGAGGTCTGATGGGGGCACATACTGTTGATCTGGGGTTTGATGGGGGCACATACTGTTGATCTGGGGTTTGATGGGGGCACAATATGCTGATCTGAGGTCTGTTGGTGGTCTGACATGGAGGGCTGATATGGGGGTCTGATGTGATGTCCTGAAATTTATGGGCAGTCTGATAAGAGGATCTGATAAAATATTTTTTTTCTTATTTTCCTACTCTAAAACCTAGATGCGTCTTATGGGGTGAAAAATACGGTAATTACAAATATAAGCACTTCTCATACAGCAGGTCATATAATCTAACAAAACCTACTTGTTGCTGTTTCCCAAGCCGCAATATGATGCCCTCACTCTCCGGATCATCACAGCCTTCAGCACCCTGAAAGTGTTTACTAAAGCGAGGAAGGGGAAAGCTTGGTTTGCTGTCTGCGCGTAACATGTTTCCTGGTGCAGGTATGATGAAGGCGTTGGTCACTGGACCTGGAAATAGCAGTCAAAAATGTTGAGCAAAATATATTGTATAAATGCAGAGATACTACACTGTAAAATAAAGTGTCCGTACCTCTGTGGTTTACTGTACGTAGGCACTGCTTGCTTTGGATGTCCCAAACACACACAGTCTCATCATGAGAACCTGAGACTAGCATACTCCCATCCAATGATACAGAAAGACACGTTACCTGGTCCCTAAAGTCAAAGAACAGTTAATGTAGTTAGGTACCATATAATAACCAAAAAAGAAATGTATCATTTATCTGGCAATGCTGCTCTTATCCTCAGGTTTTTGCTAGAGGAGGAATCTACAAATCAAAGCTTCTCTCCTTAGCTATGTGAATATAAAACCAAAATTTACATTTGGGCAAATGAACCATACTCTAGCTCCTTGGTGGGTGCAAGCATCGAAAGAGGGCGGGAGGGATGAGACATCACTGTATGATCTTTCTCTTAAAGTGATTGTCTCAGGAGATGCCACCAAAGTCCGATAAGTGTGGGAGCCCAGAGGTGGATCTCTAGAATGAGGCCCCCAATGTGAATGATAGCGCACTGCACACGCGCAGCTGCCCTCCATTCATTTGTATGGGTGTTCCGAGATATTTGGAAGTCCCATAGAATTGATTGGAAAGCATGCGCAATGCACTCGTTCATTTTGGGGACCCTGTTTTAGATATAGGTGCGGGTACCACTAGTGATATGCCACCAAGATGTGAGGTGATACAACTTCCTTAAGGGGCTTTCTGTGATTTTTATATTTATGGCCTACCCTCAGGATAGGCCATGGATATAAGATTAGTGGGAGGTCTGACACCCTAGATAAGGCAGGATAGTAACTATCCCAGTAGATAAGGCTCTCACTTCAGAGATGAAAGCTGAATAGCAGGTCATAAACTGTCCATTTCTAAATTATCTAAAATGTGAAGCGCAAAGCAAGGCGGCCATTTTACCTGTGTCCTTTAAATACCCTCTCCTGTTCAGTATTAAACGTTTTGTCTCGCTGCACAGGCTGAAGAGATTAAAAGACAGAAATGGATCTTAGGAATTTAAAAAGACGTACATTCACGTGTGGACATGTTCCAGTATTAAACTATCGTACCCATTCACACAGGTCCACCTGGAATATGGAGCCATCACTTCCACCACAGAATAAGTGATATTCAGCTGGGTCAAATGTTACTGACATGATTCGAACATCGAAGAGGACAGAGACCAGAAGCTCACCAGATGCAATATCCCAAAGCTATAAACCAAAACAAAATATAATTATATATCTTATAACAATAATGAACTAATTAGAGAACATGATATATCAATCTGCTCAGCTACTCCTGCTCTATAACACATTCTCCACAGAAAGGTCTGCATGTATAACATGACACCACAGGGCCAAAGAAAGTTTAGATATTGCTAGAAGACATACTAATACACAATATTCTGAGGACCTCAGAATCACAATGTTAACACAAGAAAAAAATAATAATAATAATTATATAATTTTCCCCTAAGCTGGAATAGTTTTCCAGTAACTTAAAGGGGTCATCAGAAGTAATCAAAATTTCAGAAAACCATAAAATATAAAACATACAGCGATTGGCTGCAGCGGTCACATGTCATATGCAGAAATCAAACAGCAGTGGGAGTACTGTGGGAGCGTCACAGAACAGCACTTGAGTAAGGGGTGAGCGTATGATGTGTTTTTATTTTATTAGATTGCAGGGGTTGTCCAGGATTTTTAAATATCTCAGACAATCCCTCTGATACACAAACACTTCATTTACATGGTTTAATTACCTTAACTGTCTGGTCCAAGGAAGAAGTAACTGCTCGGGACTGGGGCCCTCCAGTGCCACAATGAATATCAGTAATAGGAAGTGAATGTTGGGTCCACATGTGACGAGGTTCAGGGCCTCGAGATCCATCAGCCTGCAAAATACTGAATGAAAGACTTTTTAGGCCTGATTCACACCGAAGTATTTTGTAGGGAAAAAAAAAAAATAAAAAAAAAAAAATCAATAAACAGCAAGCACACGGACGACCATAAGAGTTCTCACAGAATGACCTATGTCAGTTTTTTGCAAACGTAGATCAGAATGACTGTATGAATCAAGCTTAAAGAAGAACTCCCGCAAAAATTTTTATTCTCTGACCTGTTAGAAAGGTGCATGATATAATCTGTAGTGAATGTCATTTTCTTATCAGTGACTGTTTCTGTGAGCAAAAACCTCTCTTCTTATTGTAGCTGGGTCATGTGACCAACTCCCTGACCTCCAACTGACCCAGGACATAAAGCCAGTAACTGCTCTATTCATTCCTATGGGAGCCTCACTTTCAGTCTCATAGGAATACATAGAGAATTAGACTTCTTCTCCACACATAAGTCTATATGTGAGATGGTGGGTCTAATTGCTGGTCACATGACACAGATAAGAAACTTCAGGATGATATAAGGCCTCTTTCACACTAGCGGCAGCACGGATCCAGCACCTAAAGGGTGCCGATGGATCCGTACTGCCGCTGGTACATGTGTGGAGCCGGAGCAGCGGTCCGGCCCCACACATGTTGACACAGACATTGGGACAAGACACAGAGAACATACATACACACAAACACATACATACTTACATACTCCAGCCAGGGACGCCGGCAGCATGTCTTCAAGCGCCTCCTGCGCGCAGTGATGACGATTCCCCACAGCGCCCTCTGCTGGGCGCAGTGGGGAAACGTCATAGCTGCGCGTAGGAGGCGCGTAGAAGACATGCTGCCGGCGTGAGCATGAGATGCTCCGATGCCCTGTTCAGGCGGGCTGCCTGGGTGAATTTAAAGGTATGTCCGGGTTCAGCTCTGAACCCGGACAACCCCTTTAAGGTGAAAAATGGCAGGGTCTTTAAGGGGTTAAGGCATCTGTTAGATTTCATGGTAGAGCCCTAGAATCAGTCCATATAAAAGGACCTAAGGGACAGGCATTGCTTGTTTGGCTACTGAGGAAACTTCCATAGACTTCAATGGAGAAAGTCACATACAAGAACAAATACCTCTCCATTGCAGTCTATGGGGATTGGCAAATGGTGGTCATGAGAGCCCTGTTCTGCTGACAGTAGTGCATGATCCATGGAAAATTGATACTTTGACGTGCCTACTGGTTCAATACGGACAGCGTCAGTATTTTAACACTAAGCTGAGCAGTTGCATAGCTTAATAGCAGGTCCAGCTATACAAAGAGCATGGAGAACACTTCCTAGGACATCGATATGCCTATAATTTTCAGCAGCCAAGTACCTGCTCTGCTTTAAGGAGTCCCTTTCTGCTCATTGGCGTTTCACTCTTAAACTGAAAAGGGATTCCCTGGGGGAGGGGCCCTTCAACATTTTGACAGTGCTTGGGGAAACCTCTGTATATTTAACTTTTATTCTGTCTCTCCTCAGTGTACATCTAGAGAGGGAGGAGAGCAAAGGAGATGTGTAGGACTTAAAAACAAAGGGTTCGTCCCAAAAGACAAGGGGCTACTCCCCAGATGAGAGATTGTGCTAAGTAAGCATGTAGTATCTGGAAGAATCCCTGTTCCGCACTGACTCTCCAGTGTTGAAACCAGTCGGAGCTCGTCAAAGGAGAACTCGCAGTAAAGGAGAAGAAGACAACTTTTTTTTTTTCTTTAGCGGTGCTGCAAGGATAAAGATTCCTCAGATGTGGTGAAGATCTTGAGGTTGTACTAACCCCCTTCATCAGGTAAGTACCAACATGATGTTACTTACCTGACGAAGGGTTTAGTACAACCCTAAAATGCGTTCTTGCATCTCAAAATAATCTTCACAGCGTGTGCGGAATCTTCATCCTTGCAGTACCGCTAAAAAGCCTTTTCTTCGCCTTCACTGCGAGTTCTTAATGTATAGGAGGCAGAAACTACCAGTTAGGTTAGCCACAGGCTGCCACTACCGGTCGTTACGGCCAAGGGGATGCCAATCCGTTAACTCACAAGCACAACCTGACACACACCGCTTTTAGGCATTAGCTTTCGAAATTCTGTAGGTTATTAATGCTACAAGGACAGAACATTAAAGGGAACCTGTCATGTGGTATGTTATAGAGTAGGAAGAGCTGAGCAGATTGATATACAGCTTTGTGGAAAAAGATTCAGTATAACTTGTCATTTATTCATTTATATTCCTGCTCATTCTGGACTTTGGCGTCCAGGAGACGGTCCTACCAGTGATTGACAGCCTTCTCCCTATGACTGTGTATACAGAGATTGCTGTCAATCACTGATAGGACCGCCTTCTTGACTTCAAAGCCCAGAATGAGCAGGAATTTAAATTAATAAAATATAAAATTATACTGAATATTTTACCGTAAAACTAATCTGCTCAGCTCCTCCTGCTCTGTAACATGCCGTCTTCAGATTGCACTGTATTTTCATGGCGACAGGCTCCCTTTGAAGGGATTGTCCAGCCATGGAGTGAATCTCAGGGATCGAAACCTGTGCCCGGAACAAAACAAACCCTATTCACCTGTCTGTAGTCCCCCCGCGTGACCGCCGCTTCCAGAATCATGTGCCATATATTAGAAAAGAAAAGCAACAGCAGCACTAACGTACAGACTTGTGATGAAATCCAGTAAGTGGCAGTGCACGCAGTGTTGGACCCTAGCCCGGAGGTACCAGTAGATAGATAGATAGATATGGTAAAGAAAACTGCAGCACTTTTTGTCTTCTCTTGATGGTGGTAATTCACCTGCACTGAAGTTGGTGAATAAATGAAAGACAAGGAGGGCTGCAGTTTTCTTTATCCTAAGTGCCATACACTGGGCATGTGATCCCAGTCTGGGATTACATCCTGAGTTTGATTCTCTCACCAAAGGGCTTGCTAGAGATTCAGACTCCTGCATGTGCTGTGGGTTCTAATGCCTGGCTGGGTTCACGTGCCCAATATACAGCAAGTGATCCTGGATGTGGTGGCCGCATGGAGTCACAGATAACCCCTTTAATTTTCACTCCCTATAGCATTATCCTCCTACAGATTTTTGAAGAGTGACACCTGAAAGCGGTGTGTGTCTCGGCTGTAACAACGGATGGTGGCAGCACGTATTTAGGGTGTGTGGACTGTGTTTGTATATGTATATGTGTCAGCTTATACAAAAAACAAGAAAGATAGGCATTTTGAACAGATGCAAGGGATATAGCAGGGAGCGAACTGCCCCTCTCCATGCTCCCCACACAATCAGATGGCATGCAGATATATAGAAAGATAATCCTGTTCTGTTCCAATGCCTCAATAATTATTGTAAAAACCCTACAGTACCTAAAAGCTGAGCTTCATTAAGTACTCACCTAAAAAGGTTCCACACAAGAGCAAGACTATCCTTGGCTCCAGACAGGAAATGGCTGCTGTCATCGGTGAAGGTGAGGCAAGTGACATCCTGGTAGTGACTATTAAGAATAGCAAGCAGATGCCCTGTGCAAACCTGAGAAACGTAGAAGGATGGGGAAAAAACAGTTTAATACACAGTCTAGGGATTTTCCTGTAAGTGTTTTAGGAAATGGAAAATGGATGGTCCATTTCATCCAATCTAATGCACGAGTACATCAGCTGTCACCTGTAAGACCTGCGTACGGCACAACTTACTCTGTCATCGGCATAACATTAGGTTTTTACAATCATGCCCAATAAGTAGTGAAATGAAGTGATGTCACTACACCTGCAGTCAGCCACGATACATGTTGCACGGCCAAACACCATGATGTTAAATACAATGAAAGTTGTACGGGGTCATGCTATGACCTGCGCATTGCCACAACCGACATGACACGTGAGTTCAAACGAATCCAGCAGCCTTGATTGTGACAAATTGTGGGTCACAATGTGAACCCATTCACTTTTTATTATGTAGCAAAGGAGCACAGCGATGCTGTGATCTTAGTACGATGGATCTCTAGGTCATGCATCCTGCATGACCATGACCTCAAGTATGCTTTCCCCATCACCATTTAGTCCCAAAAGACACAGATCAGGGGTTCCTGGAAGAGATGTGGCATCATGTGGTCAATCTCCGCTTTAGTCTAAAGGGCAAGAAGCAGCTGAACGAGACTACGGAGAGCAACCACAAAAGTCTGTGGGCAACCCCACCTGACCCTCCTGATCAGACATGGGGTGTGAGGAGACACAAATGCATGTTGGCCAGTACCCAGGGCTGTGGAGTCAGTAAGCCTATGCTCAGCCTACTGCATGTTATCACACCGGCTCCAGCTGCCACTCCTTTACAAACGGCCAATAATTTGGTAATACATTTCCTGTAGTAAAAAAAGGTAAGACTAAGCTTTTTCCTTCTAGCATGTAAGTAATCAGGCTACTTACATAGAACTTTCACATATTTATTGGAATACAATTTTTGACATTTTCTGTAAATATGCATTTAAAAACTGGAAAAACACTGCTATACACAGAAATGTAGGAATTTGTCCCCAGAAAAAGTTAGAAAAGCTATAAATGTAGGTCCTAGAAATGCAGAGAATCATGTGCAAGTCTAAATGGGAATAAAAAGCATGTAAAAAGCGGAGCTGCTGTATTCAGGGTAGGGTTGTCTGGGAATAAATCACTTTCCACAGGAGCCGCAGCTTGTCTCCAGTATGGAAAGACTCACACTCACCTGCTATCTGCCGATCCGGTCCTGTGCACTGGTTCCAGTGCGTCTGTCTTCAGGTCTGTGGCTTGTTTACTTCTTCTCCTGACATGGACATGATCATCTGTTCCTTTACAGCCAATGACCGAAGAGACACATCACCACTGAAGCCAGTTATTGGCTGCAGTGGAACAAATGAACACGCCTGGGATGAATTAAACAAGCCGCAGACCAGAAGACAGCCACACTGGAACCAGTGCACAGGACCAGAGCTGCACATAGCAGGCGAGTATGAATTTTTCCATAGCGGAGGCAGGCTGCGGCTCCTGTGAAAAGTTACTTATTCCTGGACAACCCCTTTAATGCCGTCTTCCAGTTCTGAGATAACTGCAGGCATATTCAGTAGTGAACTTCCTTCTGTGGTCTTTATTGGATGAACTTACTACTGAACATGTGCAGCACAGTTTCAATCACAAGGCAGAAATCTAAATTGTGTTACAGTGCCACCAGAGTGGTCGACATCCTGCAGGAAAAACCCACCCCAAAAAAACGGCAACATAAACTGACCGTTGGTGCAGAGTTCCACCACAGATTTGCACCCTTTGCAAACGTAACTCATGCAGGTTTTGCTGCCGAATCACAATGAAATCCACAGCAGGAGATCACTCACATGAGGCAGCTTGTCACAGTCAGTCGCCGTGTGACCGGCGCGGCGCTCTGAAGAGGCCAGTAATTGGCTGCAGCCACTACAGCTGGGATAACGCTCTGCCAGGAGAGCCGAGGCGGTGGTGCAGGATCTGTCAGGTTAATCATCATCTATTCCTTATTACAGGTCAACCCAGGCAGTTGTCTAGTTTTATCTTGAAACCAGATAATCCCTTTAACCCCCTAACAAAATTAACCAGACTTTGCTCCGGCTTTGGGAAAAAGACCCAAGCAGAGCTCAGGCAGCAGGTTAAGGGGGTTATAAAAAATATATATATATATATATATATATATATATATAAAAATCATCCATTTTTAATGGATACAAAATGGCCATGAAAAACCTGATAGTGTGTCTTTTTCATGGCAATTCTTTTCACTGTTGTGTGAATGTGTCCTAAAATTAGTTTGGTCACTAAGGGGTTTAAAGGCATTTCAGTCACCCCAGTTGTGCACCAGACATAATTTAAAAATGTACAGTTAAAAAAAATTACATTTTCAGGAGGGTTTTTCCAATTTTATGTGACTGTTGGGTGTAGAGTTGCCACCCGGCCAGTATCTCACCAGCCATGCCGGTAATTTTTTTCTACCAGCAATAATAATTGCCAGTACTTTCCTATATGGACTGTTACTAATTAGCTCTTCCATTGTGGAGCTCTCAATAGTGCAGCCTTAGTACAAAACTCATCTCATCCATTTGATGGCGCCGTTGTGAACACTCGCTGCGCACAGGAAGCTCAGGCTAGGACCTGCAAAACATCATCACTGAGCAGCGAATGTTCACAGCGGCACCATCAAATGGATGAGGTGAGTTTTTTTTTTTTTTGCACAAGGAGAAGGGGCATTAATATTACTGGGGGCACTAATGGAGGGATTATTTATTCTGGGGATCGCTAATGGAGGCAATATTAATTCTGGAGGGCGCTAATGGGGGTATTATTAATTTTGGAGAGCACTAATTGGGGCATTACTGAGGGGCATTATTAATTCCGGGAGGCACTATTAATAATGGGAGCCACATTATGACATAGCACCTTAACACCCCGTGTTAAGCCATACCCCCACAGCCAAACCCCCTTTGGGGTTTGGCTTAACTTGGCCAGTATTTTTTTGTTGTTGTTGGGGGACTAAAGGCTTATTCAGGCATCTTAGGTAAAATGAGTACATGTCCCATACACTAAATGGACGATTTTTGACCAGTGTCTGGGTGCCAGCTGGGCTGATGGCCACTTTTTCACAAAATGATGTTTTAGGCTTCAGAGATTGACAGAGCACTTGGTAAAGGAGAGAATGCCAGGTCCAGCCTGGTATTGTTTTCAGCAGTGCCCAGTTGATGAATCTGGGGGTCTGTTGTGCTGGGGAAAGCAGGCTGATACAATGCTTGCACACAGGCCTTGTCACTTACCTCCCACAGGTAAATACTGTCTGCAATGCCTGCTGCCAAGTACAGTCCATTAGGGGATGCTGCTAAACAAGTGACCGGTGCAGAACAAACGATCTTCTGCTGCAGTTGATCCTATGGGATAACAAGAACCAGAGATTAAACCTCATTCACCACAGCCGTTATACAACCCGGGCACTAGGAGAGCACCTACTTTTCTTTGTAGTTCCCATACGTTGATGTAGTTCTTCCCCAGTTGTCCTCCGAGAAGATACTGCCCCCCAAGCATCACCAGGCCTCGCGGTGAGCTATTTCCCCCACGATAGCTGAGCAGAACCGCCCCCGTTTGTGGATCCCATGCCGAACAATTAGCAACCTGTCCCGCTGAATCGGTGCTCAACACGAGCTCCAGGGGCGCCGCCATGTTTGCCCGGGCGAAGGGTCACGTGTTCCCTGCTCGCAACAGACGCACTGGGCGTCACGTGACTGCGCGCTGCTTCCACTCCTTTGTCAGTTGACTGGCTGAGTGTGAGCCTGTAATGTGGCTGGCTGGAGGCCATGTTCATGGATTCGTTATCCTGAGACAGGGCCCTGAGAATTAATGGCCGGGCCCTGAAGTTAGACACGTGAATGTAATAGGGACCTCTACATTTACTGTTGCGTCTTCAGTGGCAGTTAGGAAAAGTTAGAGCTGCAACCTAATTGGTTATTGTAGGCAACTACTCAACTTTTTCGTGTGCACCACTTTAGTAAAAAAAAAAAAAAACCCTTATAGTGTTACTGCCCGACACCACAATAGCAGATTTACCATTCTTACCTAAGACTAGGTTCCCACCTGGTGTAAGAATCCTCCAGAAATAAAGATTTCCCCTCATGTTATCCTATGGGCAGGGGCAGACTAGAAACTTAAAGGGGTTCTCCAGGAATTAAGAATATGAAAATACTTAAATATTACTTTATTATAAATATATTCCCAAATATCTTTCATTAGTTATAATGGCTTGTTTTGTCTAGGGAGCAATCATTAGGAGAAATAAAATGGCCGCTGTCCTATCAGTCCACACAAAACCTGTCCTAATCACACAGGAGGACACGTTACTTCACAACACTGAGGTAAAGAGCTGCCTCATCCTCCTCTCTGCTCTGTGGGAATAGAAATGATGAGGAGACATGAAGTACAGATTGGAGGGTGGGGATGAGCAGCAGGACTTGTGTGCAGTTTCCATTACCACAGCGCCATATCACCACAGTCTGTCCTCTCTGTACTCCATGTGTCTTTTGAACTAGATTCCCCAGAGATTCAACTAAAGTTCTTATCAGCTGTATTCAGGATCATAATTCCTGACAAGCAGAGCAGAGAGGAGGATGAGGCAGCTCTTTACCTCAGTGTTGTGAAAGTACCTTGTCCTGCTGTATGATTAGGGCAGGTTATATGTGTACTGGTAGGACGGCAGCCATTTTGTTTCCACTGATTGCTCCTTAGACAAAATAAGAAATAATAAAAGGTATTTGGGAATATATTTATTATAAAGTAATATTTAAGAATTTTCATTTTCTTAATTCTCGGAGAACCCCTTTAAAGGGTTTCTGTCACCATTTTTGGGCATATCAAACAGGATGACATTTGCAATGTGCAAATGTCACCTGATGCCCGATCTGGTAATCATTTTCGTTTTGGTGTCCCCGTTTTTCAGAAAAATACACTTTTATGATATGCAAATTAGGCTTACTAGGTGCAAGGGGCGGTAACCCTGCACCTAGTAGCGCCGTTTCCCCACCTCTAGTGATGCCTACTTTCTTGTGATGGACAGGGCCGGCAGCTCGCTCTAACTGCTGCCGGCCCTGCCCAAGCTCCAAATCCTGCGCCGTGCGGCCTTCATTCTGGAGGACCGTGACGTCATTGGCACAGGCGCAGTGAGGGAGCCCGGCGTGGGTGACAGGTGTCGGACCCCTGCCAATCTGATATGGATGACCTATCCTGAAGATAGGTCAACAATATTAAAATCCCGGAAAACCCCTTTAACCCCTTTTCGCGCATTTGGACGTAACTGTACGTCCAAAGTGCAAGTAAGTTGCGGCATTTGGACGTGCAGTTACGTCCAAATTGCTTACCGGGACTGTGACACTATAAAGTGTCACAGCCCCGGAGTCTCCGCTCTCCCGGAGAGCAGAGACCTCGGGGAAGCCGGCAATGGACCAATCAGAGTGGTCCCTTGCCAGCAAGCACTCCAATTGGTTAGTCTAAATACAGACTGCAGACTAACCAATGGAGCGCTTCAGTGAGAAAAAAAAAGCCAGTTTCAGGCTGCGATCTCTGCCCTCGGGGGTAAGTGAGCCCCCCTTGCCTCCATTCCCCCCATCGTGACTCCGTCCCCCCCCCCTCGTGCCTCCGTAACACCTGCGCTTTTATTTTATGATGGCAGCGGCTCAGGATTGGAGCCGCTGCCATCAGCAGAGAGTGTGAGCTGTAATTACAGCTCACACTCTGCTGCTACAGCTGATTGCAGCTGTTTAACCCCATAGATGCTGCGGTCAGTAGCCGCCCGCAGCATCCATGGGGTTAAGAGGGAGGGAGCTCACTCTCTCTTCCATCGGCCCGATGGTTACCATGGCAACCGGACGCTTTACAAAAGTGTCCTGGCTGCCATGTACCTAAGGCCTCATGCACACGAACGTGTGGTGTGCTTCCGTGGTGTTTCTGGCCGTGCCCCCGCACCGCAAAAAAGTAGCGCAAGCACTACTTTTTTGCGGTGCGGATCGCGGACCCCATTCCAGTGAATGGGTCCGCGATCCACATGCGGTGGCCTCACGGTCAGTGCCCATGCATTGCGGACCGCAGTTTGCGGCCCGCAGCATGGGCACGGCCGGCACACGTTTGTGTGCATGAGGCCTAAGACTGATTAGACCGTCAGGGTCTGATCAGCCTTAGTGTAGCACTGATACAATGCATTGCAATAGATGACTATTGCAATGCACTGTATAGCCATCAAGCCCACTGGATCTTCAAGATCCAAATGGGTCTTGATAAATTAAAAAAAAATGTAAAAAGAAAGTAAAAAAAAAGTAAAAAAAATAAAGTTTAAAAAAAAGTAAAAAAAAACACCCCTTTTCCCCAAATGAAGTAAAAAAAGTTAAAAAAAAGAAAAAGTACACATATTAGGTATCGCCGCATCCGTATCGATCGGCTCTATAAAAGCATCACATAGTCCACCCCACCATGTGTACGCAAATTTTTTTTTAAAAAAAAGCTATTCCAAAACAGCCATTTTTTGTCACCTTGCCACACAAAAAGTGTAATAGCAGGCGATAAAAAAGGCATATTTACCCCAAAATGGTACAAATCAAACCGTCATCTCATCCCGCAAAAAATGAGCCCCTACCTGAGACAATCGCCCAAAAAATAAAAAAACTACAGCTCTCTGACTATGGAGACACTAAAACATGATTTTTTTTGTTTCAAAAATGATATTATTGTGTAAAACTTAAATAAATAAAAATAAGTATACATGTTAGGTATTTCCACGTCCGTAACAACCTGCTCTACAAAAATATCGCATGATCTCTCCCCTCAGGTGAACACCGTAAAAAATAAAAACTGTCTAAAAAAAGCCATTTTTTTGTCACATTTCATCACAAAAAATTTAATACCAAGCGATTAAAAAAGCATATGCCCCTAAAAATAGTACCAATCTAACCGTCATCTCGTCCCGCAAAAAATGAGCCCCTACCTGAGACAATCGTCCAAAAAATAAAAAAACTACAGCTCTCTGACTATGGAGACACTAAAACATGATTTTTTTTTTGTGCTTCAAAAATATTGTGTAAACGTTAAATAAATAAAAAAACAGTATACATGTTAGATATTGCCGCGTCCGTAACGACCTGCTCTATAAAAATATCATACGATCTAACCTGTCAGATGAATGTTGTAAATAACAAAAAATAAAAAAAATGCTAAAACTAGTTTTTGTTACCTTGCCTCACAAAAAGTGTAATATAAAGCTACCAAAAATTGTACGTACCCTAAAATAGTACTAACAAAACTGCCAACTTATCACGTAGTTTCCAAAATGGGGTCAGTTTTTTGGAGTTTCCTACTCTAGGGGTGCATCAAATGTGACGTGGCAACTTAAACTTTTTCCAGTGAAATCTGCCCTGGCGTTCCTTTCCTTCTGCGCCCTGCCGTGTACCTGTACAGCAGTTTACGATGACAAATGGGGCAATTCTATAAACTACAGAATCAGGGTAATAATTACTGAGTTTTGTTTGGCAGTTAACCCTTGCTTTATTCTCGGAATAAAATGATTTATATGGAAAATCTGCCAAAAAAGTGAAATTCTGAAATTTTGGCTACATTTTCCTTTAATTCTTGTGGAACACCTAAAGGGTTAATAAAGTTTGTAAAACCAGTTTTGAATACCTTGAGGGGTGTAGTTTCTAAAATGGGGTCATTTTTGGGTGGTTTCTATGATGGAAGCCTCACAAAGTGACTTCAAACCTGAACTGGTCCTTAAAAAGTGGGTTTTGGAAATTTTGTGAAAAATTTCAAGATTTGCTTCTAAATTTCTAAGCCTTCTAACGTCCCAAAAAAATAAAATGTAATTTTCAAAATGGCCCAAACCTGAAGTAGACACATAGGGAATGTAAAGTCATAACTATTTTTGGAGGTATTACTATGTATTTTAAAAGTAGAGAAATTGACATTTGGAAATTTGCTAATTTTTCTAAATTTTTGGTAAATTTGGTATTTTTTTATTAATAAGAATGAAATATTTTGACTCAAATTTGCCACTGTCATGAAGTACAATATGTGACGAGAAAACAATCTCAGAATGGCCTGGATAAGTAAAAGCGTTCTAAAGTTATTACCACATAAAGTGACACACATCAGATTTGAAAAATGGGGCTCCGGCATTTGGTCCAAACTGGCTGTCGCTTGAAGGGGTTAAAGAGGTTCTCCAGCCAAACCTAAATAATGGAGCCTGAATCTAATCTGAATGAGGGCAGCCGTACCCCCAGCAGCCTTTCCTGGATCCTCTTCATGGTCATGTGACTGCTTCTTAGGACTTTTATGGTCTTCTGGTCCCTCACAGTCTTCTTTTCCTCTCTTCTACTGGAGACAATGCGTGATCACTGAAATCACCACCTTCTGATGACCTTCCTTGGCCTCGACGTCTACACACTAGTGCACATGCGCCGGGACTGACAGCCGTCTATTCAGTGTACAGGCTGATCGCTATGCTGTGGATGGCACTGGGGGCACATGGATGGCGCTGTTATGGGGGCAATGTGGATGGCACTGTTATGAGAGCTCAGTATGATTTATAGGGCTCATGTAAATGACCATGAACGGACCAGTAATCATGTTCCATGTGTCGGTCACATTTTCCAGGCCGACCAAACTGTATGATAGTAATGTATGATACAACCAGTCTTTATCTGACCGCAGGACGATTCTATACTCACCTCATCATTTGTACTTATCTCACGATCAGATAAGAGACTGACTGTATCAAAAGTTACTGTGATGTAGTTAGGTCAGGAGAGTGTGGCTGGCCTGAGCGATGCGGCGACACATGGACCGCATTTCCCCAGCTGTTCATGGTCATATCACACATGATAAGCCAAGATAAACACTTCAGCAGGTAGTACCAAAAAAGATAGGACTAGGCCTCATTCACACAACCGTATCCGTTTTGTGGTCTGCAAGTTGCGGATCCAATAAATAAGGATACCATCTGTGTGCGATCTGCACTTTATTTGCTGTCCCATTGACTTCTATGGGTTTGTGGTCCACATTTTGAGGACCAGTTTTTTAGAACTGAAATACGGATGTTGAAAGCACACTGATGACTTCATCCATGTGTCAGTTCCACAAAAGACAGAACATGTCCTGTTCTGGTCCTCAAAATGCAATCCTTGCACCCATATGAGTCAATGGGTCTGCAAAAAAATGCAGACTTTTTTTTTTTTTTTTTTTGTGATGTCATATGGGGGCTAGGCAGTCTCCTTAAAGGGGTTCTCCGAGTTATATATATTGATGACCTATCCTCAGGATAGGTGATCAATATCAGATTGGCGGGGGTCCGACACCTGGCACCCCCGCCGATCAGCTGTTTGAAGAGGAGGCGCATGCCGTATCAGCGCTGCCTCCTCTTCAATGTTTACATGCTGGCCGACACGGGGGTAGTGGTGAGTAGGTGTAATTACACCTCACCGCCACATTCATTTCTATGGGAAGAATCGCTTCCATAGACTTGTATGGGAGCGATTCTTCCCATAGAAATGAATGGGGCGGTGAGGTGTAATTACACCTACTCACCACTACCCCTGTTACGGCCAGCATGTAAACAATGAAGAGGAGGCAGCGCTGGCACGGCGCGCGCCTCCTCTTCAAACAGCTGATCGGCGGGGGTGCCGGGTGTCGGACCCCCGCCAATCTGATATTGATCACCTATCCTGAGGATAGGTCATCAATATATATAACTCGAAGAACCCCTTTAACCCTTTAGTGACCGCCAATACGCCTTTTTATGGCAATCAATAAGAGGCCTAAGGCTGGGCTGACGCCTTTTCACGTGGCCTAGTCTAAGCGCTACATCAGTCCCCTGTGCAGCGGAGAGCCACACTCTTGCTTTAACAGCCTGGATTGGCACACTAAATGCCGCTGGCAATGGTGTCTGCTGCATGTAAATGGTGATGGAAGGAGCGGACTCCCTCTGTTTTCCATCAGCACCCTGCAAATGCGATCGAGGGGTGCCTATACAGTACAGACCAAAAGTTTGGACACACCTTCTCATTCAAAGAGTTTTCTGACTATGAAAATTGTAGATTCAAACTGAAGGCATCAAAACTATGAATTAACACATGTGGAATTATATACTTAACAAAAAAGTGTGAAACAACTGAAAATATGTCTTATATTCTAGGTTCTTCAAAGTAGCCACCTTTTGCTTTGATTACTGCTTTGCACACTCTTGGCATTCTCTTGATGAGCTTCAAGAGGTAGTCACCTGAAATGGTTTTCACTTCACAGGTGTGCCCTGTCAGGTTTAATAAGTGGGATTTCTTGCCTTATAAATTGGGTTGGGACCATGAGTTGTGTTGGGCAGAAGTCAGGTGGATACACAGCTGATAGTCCTACTAAATAGACTGTTAGAATTTGTATTATGGCAAGAAAAAAGCAGCTAAGTAAAGAAAAACGAGTGGCCATCATTACTTTAAGAAATGAAGGTCAGTCAGTCCAAAAAATTGGGAAAACTTTGAAAGTGTCCCCAAGTGCAGTTGCAAAAACCATCAAGCGCTACAAAGAAACTGGCTCACATGAGGACCGCCCCAGGAAAGGAAGACCAAGAGTCACCTCTGCTGCGGAGGATAAGTTCATCCGAGTCAACAGCCTCAGAAATCGCAGGTTAACAGCAGCTCAGATTAGAGACCAGGTCAATGCCACACAGAGTTCTAGCAGCAGACACATCTCTACAACAACTGTTAAGAGGAGACTGTGTCCAGCAGGCCTTCATGGTAAAACAGCTGCTAGGAAACCACTGCTAAGGACAGGCAACAAGCAGAAGAGACTTGTTTGGGCTAAAGAACACAAGGAATGGACATTAGACCAGTGGAAATCTGTGCTTTGGTCTGATGAGTCCAAATTTGAGATCTTTGCTTCCAACCACCGTGTCTTTGTGCGACGCAGAAAAGGTGAACGGATGGACTCTACATGCCTGGTTCCCACCGTGAAGCATGGAGGAGGAGGTGTGATGGTGTGGGGGGTGCTTTGCTGGTGACACTGTTGGGGACTTATTCAAAATTGAAGGCATACTGAACCAGCATGGCTACCACAGCATCTTGCAGCGGCATGCTATTCCATCCGGTTTGCGTTTAGTTGGACCATCATTTATTTATTTATCAACAGGACAATGACCCCAAACACACCTCCAGGCTGTGTAAGGGCTATTTGACCAAGAAGGAGAGTGATGGGGTGCTACGCCAGATGACCTGGCCTCCACAGTCACCAGACCTAAACCCAATCGAGATGGTTTGGGGTGAGCTAGACCGCAGAATGAAGGCAAAAGGGCCAACAAGTGCTAAGCATCTCTGGGAACTCCTTCAAGACTGTTGGAATACCATTTCAGGTGACTACCTCTTGAAGCTCATCAAGAGAATGCCAAGAGTGTGCAAAGCAGTAATCAAAGCAAAAGGTGGCTACTTTGAAGAACCTAGAATATAAGACATATTTTCAGTTGTTTCACACTTTTTTGTTAAGTATATAATTCCACATGTGTTAATTCATAGTTTTGATGCCTTCAGTGTGAATCTACAATTTTCATAGTCATGAAAATACAGAAAACTCTTTGAATGAGAAGGTGTGTCCAAACTTTTGGTCTGTACTGTATGTGTAGAGATAGGCTGGGACCTGGTATAGACCCCCAAGCCTGGCTTGAGTGTTCCCCAGCAAGCTGTCGGTCAATGTCAGTAAACAGTAGCACTGACATTAAAATGCATTATACTATAGGGATAGTGTGTTGTATTTTAGAAGCAATCAAAAGATTACCTGTTATAATCCCCTTGTGGGAGTATTAAGTGGTTAAAAAAAGTTTAAAAAAGAACATTTATTAAATAAAAAAAATTCCAATAAAAATATGCTTTTTTTCCATTAAAAATACAGATCTCCCCAACATCTTTGTTATTGCTGCATAACAACCCACACTACACAAATATAATGTAAATTATCCCTTACGGTGAACTCCATAAAAAAAAAAGTGTTATTTACCCCAAAATAATACCAATGAAAACTTAAAAAATCAAGACCTTACACAAACCCGTAGAAAGAAAAAGAAAAAGGTTCTGGGTTTTGGGATGCGGCGATGCAAAAATAGAAATGAATGGGAGCGGTGGCAGCATGCGTGATGCGCTTTTATTCACTTCTTTAAGAGCAGCGGAGAGCTGCGCCTGGTGGTGGCCAGACCCTGGGAAACCTGGGGTCCTCCAGCCACAACTCTCCCCGCTCCGTTCTTGTTGTAGGTGCGGGTCCCAGAGCCCCCTATCTGACAAGGGAGGCGTATCCTAGCAATATGCCCCCATTGTCTGTGATGGGAATACCCCTTTAATACAAAGCACTTACTAATGTATTGTTATTATCTATATTGTCTCCTTTGCTGGCTTCATTCATTTTTCCATCACATTATACACGGCTCGTTTTCATGGTTACGACCACCCTGTAATCCAGCAGCGGTGGCCGTGCTTGGACAATATAGGAAAAAGCAGAAGCCTCTGTAAGCGCCTACTGTCCCAGCTAGGGTTCTAACGAATTGAGCTCAAGACGATTTGTTAATAAACTTTGTATTGCTGTTTCCGTACAGCATTTACAATGTATTTGCTCTTCGTTGGAGAACTTTGTCTTGTTCGAAGTTGTGCAAGAATTTTGTAAATGACTTCAGTATTCCTAACTGCAGATTTAAAAACATTTTAAAATAGGATTCCAAAATAGTCTTCAGTACTTACCTGTTTCCTGGCACCCACATCCCTCCAGATTCCTGCACTTCCGCCGCTGCATCTCCAGTATCGCAGATCCGGTGATGAGGGAGCAGCCAATAGCAGGCTGCGATGGTAGGGAGGCTGGTCACTGTAGCGGCCTGCTATTGGCTGGGAAACAGGTAACTATGTTCTAGAGGAGGGGCCCGGGCATTCTGGAGGTCATTATAGGGATTTCTGCCAATTAAAACCAGGTAGTGACACATGTCCTTTTTTCAAATCACTTTTTAGTTTCTGATTGTAGATTTTTTAATTCTATTTCCTAAACATGATTATGGGTGCGGCCATCTTGCCTGAGCTCTTCTTAAAAGCATTAAGAAAATTTTCTTTATGACAGCCCCATCGGCCATAAGTTTTCTAGGCACGTTCTGTGACCTTTTCAGAGGTCATTGTACAAGGAAAGACTAGATAAGATTGGGAATAGTGGGTCCTATCAATACACAGAGGTGATATCATTACAGGCAGGATTAGAATGACAGATAAGCAGGTAACTGCAGTAAAGTGATCTGTACAGACCAAGAAGTGGTGCTTATTATTAGGCTTAGTGGCCAGTGTGAAAACTGCAGGATTTTATTGTTTTTTGTTTAAATATAGATATTGACATGGAAAATTAAAAATTTTACATGGACGGATGTTTCAGGCATTTATTGGGAATGGACCAGTCGTTCTCATTAATTACCTTATTGTCAACGTGAGATGAGAGCTGCAGTTATATCAGTCATCCATTCAGTGATCACTTGTCCCCATAGAAAATCATTGTTTCTGGCCAGCCGATCCCTGTTTACACAGCATGATCTGCTGCCCAGAAATGATTTTAGGTGCTGGCTAAAAGACAGGATCACCCAATGAACAATCGTTTGCTCGTTCATTGGGTGATCCTTGGCACCTTTTACATAGGCCAGTTATGGCGAGAGAACATTTCTACAACCATCAAACCCTGATATTTTGCCCAATTATTGGTCTGTGTAAAATGACCTTAATGGTGGATTTATATAGGTGAGTAATTATTCAGGCGATTATCGACACAAGCGATGACAGACCAGCCTTTTCATGCAGAGATTATCATGTACAAATTTGTTCACATACGATCATTTACTCACTTAGTCGAGGATCATTCACTGTATTTAGACAGCAACGGATTTACATGAAACACGTCTTTTTTTACATCGTTCGCTGAAAGATCACACAATGTACTTATTACATTACCATAATTCAATAATGACAAACAATAATTTATTTATTCGCATAAACAATTTTACAAGCGCTGAGTGAGTGTTTTCACCACAATCGCTGCATACGGTTACATTACATCATGAATCATTGGCGTTTGAATCGTAACAATTGTCTAAATGCGCCATAAATCAGCATAGAAATATTCCCTGCTAGGTCACCATACAGGGGTAATTCAGTAACCTGGCATGCACATTTATTTATCAAGAGCAGAAAAATAGTCTGAGCCACTGGATTGAAATGCAGTCATGTCTATTCTCGTTTTTTCGATATGGTATCAGCCATTTTTCGGATCAGAAGACACGAAAGATGAAGAGGGGGAATCACATGACCCTAGGTGGTTTGTGTTTATATGTACACCGGCAGGCAGGTGCTGTAAAAAATATTTCAGGCTATTTTTAATAAACAAAAAATGTGAAAAACATTACAGTGCTGTTTCTTTTTAACCCCTTCATGACCAAGCCATTTTTTCACCTGAAGGACCAGGCCATTTTTTGGAAATCTGACATGTCACTTTATGTGGTAATAACTTTGGAATGCTTTTATTTATCCAAGCCGTTCTGAGATAATTTTCTCGTGACACATTATACTTCACGATAGTGGTAAATTTAAGTCCGTATGTTTTACCTTCATTTATTAAAAAAAAAATCCCAAATTTATGGAAACTTTGAAAAAATGTGCAATTTTCAAAATTTGAATTTGTCTGCTTTTAAGATAGATAGTGACACCTCATAAAATACTGTAGTTATTACTTAACATTCTCCATATGTCTACTTTATGTTGGCATCATTTTGTAAATGTCTTTTTATTTTTTTAGGACATTAGACTGCCTAGAAGCATTTTTTTAAATTTTCAAGAAAATTTCTAAAACCCCATTTTTAAAGGACTATACTAATTTAGTTTTGCAGGGTTTCCATTTGAATCTATTTTTCACCATGTCTCTCGCTGGAAACTCCCAAAATGTGACCTCATTTGGAAATTACACCCCTCACGTAATTGTTTTGAGGAGTGTAGTGAGTGATTTGACCCCACAGGCTTTTCATAGAATTTAGAAACACGTGGCTGTGAAAATGAAAAAAATTTTTTTTTCCAATAAAAATGTTTTTAACACCAGTTTTTTTTTAATAGGAAAAAAGCACCGCACAATTTGTTACGGCAACTCCCCATATGTGGTCATAAAATGCTGTTTGGGACACGACAGGGATCAGAATTGGTAAGAGTGCCATATGGTTTTGGAGGACAGATTTCACTGGAATAATTATATTATTACATTAAATACCACCCACCACTGCACTTGTGACGGCAAGTATGTAAACACTGAAGAGAAGGCAGTCCTGGCGCATGCCTTCTTCAACCTGCTGATCAGCGGGGGTGTCAGATCCCCACGATCTGATATTGATGACTTATCCTGAGGATAGGTCATCAATAAAAATAACTTGGAGAACTCCTTTAAGGAGCTCGAAATAAGTTGCAAACAGCCCTAGAAACCCCAGGTCATCTACAACTTTTCAGTGCAATTGGTGCACTTCAATCCAGGTACAATTTATTTGGATGCAAATTGAAGCGACCAATTCGACTGAATCGAATCCGAAATGATTTTCAAGAAATGTGGCCATCACTTAGCACAAAACATATATACAGCATGAGTTCAAATAAGCTGAATACAGATACCATTTGAATAGTCAGGCTGACATCTGACTTATAACCACAGTGGCTCAGTGGTTAACACTGGTTCCTTGCAGCGCTGGGGTCCTAGTTTCGAATCCCACTAGAGATGAGCAAATCTATTCGTCGATTCGTTGATTCGTATCGAATCTGGGGATTTTTTAGCTGCGAAGCGAATCCGAGTATTAGGTGCTTCACTTCGGCTTTGTACACTTTCGCTATGTAGTTTGTCTATCAATTATACGCTATTGCTACGTATAAGTTACTCTATACGCTGTTGCGTACGAATTCAATTGATTTGCGATGCAGACTCCTCCCTTGTAGCCCCGCCCCCTTCTCCAGCACACGAGGAAGACGAGGCAACTCAGGAAATTAAGATGGCGACACAGCGAGGTCCTGACTGGGGAGGCATGGTGTGGGCCACCGACCCTATGAGGAGAAGGAACCGGAGGAGATCTACGTCTCTCAATATGTCCGGCAGCCTAAGAAGTCGGTTGAGGTGCCCGCTGAGGTGTTCACTTCGCTGGCTGACACGGCGGAGGCGGCAGGAGTTCCCGCTCCATCGCGGAAGGACTACTTCCTTCGTCAAAATTCTATGGTCCCCGAGGCTGCTTTAACCAAGTTGCGCATTCGTGCGCCTCATCCCTTTTTTCCCCCTTTTCAGGTTATTGGGAAGCCCCTTGAAAGATGGTTTTTTAAGGAACCTTTGCTGCTATTTTTTTACCCATTTGGATTACGATTTTACCTTTGTGGATTACAAATTGCAACTGAGTTTGGGACTCTGCTCCAGTTCTATGACAAGCGTCAGAAAGAAGAAAAGAGACTTAAACGTGTCCGTGAGCAGACTAGGTAGGTGATATTTAAGATGTTTACATTATACCTATAATGTATTTGCACTATATTGTTTGCACTAATGTTTTTACCTTTCAGCAACGTTTTCAAGTATGTTGCCCATTGTGTGTATTTCTTTACAGGTACCGCAATGGGTCCTCATATTCACTTTATAGTATTGTGGATGATTGTACTATGCCCATAGCCGGATAGACAGCACCTTACTTGTTCTACCTCAAATATACATACTGCCTCTGAGGGCGATTTCAGATCTGACCATTTACACTGGATCTGGCCCGGGGTCCGCAAGGTGTCAAAACGATGGCGCAGGCCTCGGATCACCTGCTGGATCACCTCCTTTTTATGCTGGTTCGGGTGGCGGTGTGTGCCATCGTAAATCATAATCCTGGCGGTCCATCAGCCGGGCTATGTATTTTAGCTGTGCAGCAGAGCTAAATGATGAGGATCGCCTGGATGCCATTTTCGAATATTGAATTATAAATGCAGTGGCTCACCAGAGTAGAGAAGTGAATACAAGGTGCTCTCACCCTTGACTAATAACCCCAATAGTCTTCAAAAATGTCAGAATAATATTGAATGGGTGGGCACACTCTCATTTAGGTTGGTCTTTGTATAGAGGAATAGTCTCCAAGTGTATTTGGTATATGTTCTACAAAGATGGTGCTAATAGTGTTAGTACATATGGTGACAACAGTGCTGATAATTATAGTGCTAAACAGTATTCCATTTAAAATAGCATTTATTTAAATATAATTCTCTGGGCCAAGATTTTATAAAACTAAGATAAATTTAATAAGGAAAAATAGTAAAAACAAAAATAAAAATGAAAATAAAGATTAAAATTGAAAATTAAAGGATAAAATAGAAAAAATGAGAAATAAAGATAAAAATAAAGATAAAAATAAAGATAAAAATAAAGATAAAAATGTAAAAATAAGGAGTTCTACTCTACATTTTTATCTTTATTTCTCATTTTTTCTATTTTATCCTTTAATTTTCAATTTTAATCTTTATTTTCATTTTTATTTTTGTTTTTACTATTTTTCCTTATTAAATTTATCTTAGTTTTATAAAATCTGGGCCCAGAGAATTATATTTAAATAAATGCTATTTTAAATGGAATACTGTTTAGCACTATAATTATCAGCACTGTTGTCACCATATGTACTAACACTATTTTCGAATATTCGCTCTGCCTCTGAGGAGTGCACGCCGCAGCCTCTCGTTGTACGTGCCTGCGTATTACGTAATCGCGTACGCAATAGTTCGCTTAGGATTCGTAAGCTATTTGTACGCTCATGCGTACGTCTTCTAAGAGGTTGCGTACATTTTTTAACTGTACGTTCGTTATTAGTGCGCGAATGTTCGCTAATAGCACATAATAACGTATATTTTGTACGCAAATACAACAAATCTATTAGTCGAATATACGAATCTTAGGAAAACTTCGGCGAATGTTCGGCGAATAATTTTTTCAATGATTCGCTCATCTCTAAATCCAACCAATGACAATATCTGCATGGAGTTTGTATTTTCTCCCCGTGTTTGCGTGGTTTTCTTCCGGGTACTCCGGTTTCCTCTCACACTGCAAGGACATATAGATAGGGACCTTAGATTGTGAGCCCCATTGGGGACAGTGTTATGCTAATGTCTGTAAAGTGCTGCAGAATATGTCAGTGCTATATAAAATGCGTAAAATAAATTATACCTCACAGTAGGGCCTGAACAGGCGTGAAGGTATGCTGGGAGTTGCTGTTTTACAAAACAAAAGGCTGTCACTCTGTAGGCCATACAAGTGACTATAGCACTGATCAGACACAGTCGGTGGCAGAATAAACATTTACACTTAGTGGCTTACAGGTGACATCTCCTCCAGAGTTATTTTCCATCTGGTTCAGACCACCATAATGACTTCTTCCACAACTCATCTCTACAAAGTTTGCTGCCCAGATATCTTCAGCTTCTTACTTTACCAACACATCGGCACCCTATAGGATAAAACAGACTTCTCTTAGTGTCACTGTCCCCTGAATAGAATATCAGCATATACTGTGTTCCTGAATACAATCGTGTCACATATGTTGCCCTCTGAAAATAAAGCACCATAGACAGTACCCCTAATGGTAGTGCCACACATTCTTTGCTCTCTCTCTCTCTCCCCCTATATATATATACACACACACACACTACCCTTCAAAAGTTTAGGGTCAAAGAAATTTCCTTATATTTGAAAGAAAAGCACAGTTTTTTCAATGAAGATAACATTAAATTAATCAGAAATACACTCTATACATTGTTAATGTGGTAAATGACTATTCTAGCTGCAAATGTCTGTTTTTTAAAGCAATATCTACATAGGTGTATAGAGGCCCATTTCCAGCAACCATCATTCCAGTGTTCTAATGGTACATTGTGTTTGCTAACTGTGTAAGAAGGCTAATGGATGTTTAGAAAACCCTTGAAAACCCTTGTGCAAGTATGTTAGCACAGCTGAAAACAGTTTTGCTGGTTAGAGAAGCTATAAAACTGACCTTCCTTTGAGCTAGTTGAGAATCTGGGGCATTACATTTGTGGGTTTGATTAAACTCTCAAAATGGCCAGAAAAAGAGAACTTTCATGTGAAACTCGACAGTCTATTCTTGTTCTTAGAAATGAAGGCTATTCCATGCGAGAAATTGCCAAGAAACTGAAGATTTCCTACAACGGCGTGTACAACTCCCTTCAGAGGACAGCACAAACAGGCTCTAACCAGAGTAGAAAGAGAAGTGGGAGGGCCCGCCGCACAACTGAGCAACAAGGCAAGTACATTAGAGTCTCTAGTTTGAGAAATAGACGCCTCACAGGTCCTCAACTGGCAGCTTCATTGAACAGTACCCGCAAAACGCCAGTGTCAACGTCTACAGTGAAGAGGCGACTCCGGGATGCTGGCCTTCAGGGCAGATTGGCAAAGAAAAAGCCATATCTGAGACTGGCTAATAAAAGATTAATATGGGCAAAAGAACACAGACATTGGACATGGGAAGATTGGAAAAAAGTGTTATGGACAGACGAATCGAAGTCTGAGGTGTTTGGATTACACAGAAGAACATTTGTGAGATACAGAACAACTGAAAAGATGCTGGAAGAGTGCCTGGCGCCATCTGTCAAGCATGGTGGAGGTAATGTGATGGTCTGGGGTTGCTTTGGTGCTGGTAAAGTGGGAGATTTGTACAAGGTATAAGGGATTTTGAATAAGGAAGGCTATCACTCCATTTTGCAACACCATGCCATACCTGTGGACAGCGCTTGATTGGAGCCAATTTCCTCCTACAACAGGACAATGACCCAAAGCACACCTCCAAATTATGCAAGAACTATTTAGTGAAGAAGCAGGCAACTGGTATTCTATCTGTAATGGAGTGGCGAGCGCAGTCACCAGATCTTAACCCCATTGAGCTGTTGTGGGAGCAAAAAGTGCCCATCAAGCCAATCCAACTTGTGGGAGGGGCTTCTGGAAGCATGGGGTGAAATTTTTCCAGATTACCTCAGCAAATTAACAGCTAGAATGCCAAAGGTCTGCAATGCTGTAATTGCTGCAAATGGAGCATTCCTTTGACAAAAGCAAAGTTTGAAGGAGAAAATTATTATTTCAAATAAAAATTATTTCTAACCTCATCAATGTCTTGACTATATTTTCTATTCATTTTGCAACTCATTTGATAAATAAAAGTGTGAGTTTTCATGAAAAACACTAAATTGTCTGGGTGACCCCAAACTTTTGAACGGTAGTGTGTATATATATATATATATATATATATATATATATATAGTGCCACATGCTTGGTGCCCCCTAAAGACAGTGTCACGCAGTCTGTGAGATATAAAGCTTGCATGCGCTGTTCTCTCTTTATAAAGTGTCTCATATTCTGTGCCCACTTTATATAATTCCTAATGCTCTGTCTATTTATACAGTGCCTCCTATAAGTGCCCCCTTTGTATAGTGCCAGTGTAATAACTGAGAGGGCTACTGCAAATGTTTAACTTGCTACTTAACCCCTTCGCGACCAGCGCCGTACATGTACGGCGCTGGGGCGATGCGGGCACATGGCGCCCGCTCGCGGGTGCGGCGGGCGTCATGGCCGGCAAGTCTCTGCTGTTTCTAACAGCAGAGACTTGCCGCTACCTACTGTGTCGGCGGCGTCTTCCGGGGTGACTAGATGCCGTGATCACACGTGATCACGGCATCTAGTTGCGTCTAAACCCGGAAGCGTTCGCTTCCGGGTGGTGTACAGACACCCCGTGTGGCCAATCGGGGTGTCTGTACACCATATGAAAACTGTAATCCTCGCTGGTGAGGATTACAGTTTTCAAACTGCAATTCTTATTCTGGCCACTAGATGGCAGGCCAGGATAAGAAATGAGCAATTCATGGCTTTCTGAGTCTATAAAACCCAGAATTGCTCATAAAGAAAAAAAAAAAAGCCACAATATATAAGCCCATATTTGAGCTTTCTAATAGTAAAAAAAAAATTAAAAAAAATGTTAAAAAATATATAAAAAATAAAAAAGATGTAAAAGTTCAAATCACCCCCCTTTCCGTATAAGTAAAAAATAAATACCTAAATAACAATAAATATAGACATCATGGGTATCACCGTGACCGAAAACGCCCGTACTTTTAAAATATAAAAAAAAATTCCAATACGGCGAATTGTGTGGCGGAAAAAAGCGTCTAAATGGCGATTTGCCGTTTTTTGTCGCTTTTTTTTTCTAAAAAAAATTAAATAAAAAGTGATCAAAAAGTCATACACACCCCAGAATGGTATCAATAAAAACTTCAGATCGTCCCGCAAAAAATGAGCCCCCATACAGCTCTGTACACATAAATACCAAAAAGTTATAGGGGTCAAGATTTGACAAGGAAAAAAAAAAAAAAAAGGGCAACTTTCTAATTATTTTATCACTATGAAAACGCAGGAAAAACTATACATATTAGGTATTGCCGGATTCGTACTGACCAGTAGAATGAAAGTAACGGATCAGTTTTAATGCACATCGAACGCTGTAAATAAGAAACCCGTAGAACTGTAGCGGAATAGCGTTTTCTTTGCAATTTCACCCGGTTTGGAATTTTTTTCCCGCTTCCCACTACACCGTATGCAATATTAAATGGTGGCGTTGGAAAGTACAACTTGTCCCGCAAAAAACAAGCCCTCATACAGCTATGTGAACAGAAAAATAAAAGAGTTATGGCTGTTTGAAGGCAGGGAGCGCAAAACAAAAAGCTCCGGGCGCGAAGGGGTTAAAGAAGAACTCCCGCAAAAATTTTTATTCTCTGACCTGTTAGAAAGGTGCATGATATAATCTGTAGTACTTGTAATTTTCTTATCAGTGACTGTTTCTGTGAGTAAAAACCTCTCTTCTTATTGTAGCTGGGTCATGTGACCAACTCCCTGACCTCCAACTGACCCAGGACAGAAAGCCAGTAATTGCTCTATTCATTCCTATGGGAGCCTCACTTTCAGTCTCATAGGAATACATAGAGAATTAGTCTATGTGTGAGTTGGTGAGTCTAATTGTTGGTCACATGACACAGATAAGAAACTTCAGGATGATATAAGTCAAAAATTCAGACACTGGTAAGAAAATGACACTCACTACAGATTACATCATGTACATTTCTAGCAGGACATGGAATAAGATTTTTGTCAGGAGTTCTTCTTTAATGGAATAGGCCCTTCTCAGTTGGAGGATGCAGGCTTTTCCCCTCTGGGTCAAGAGCTACCGAAAGTAGTTGAGTTCTAGCAGTCTAGGTGATAGCAAGCATCTGCATGTGGCTGTGAAGTGAAGTGAGACCTGCTGCAAGGAACTCTCATTCTTGCATTCCAACAACTACCACCATCATCTGAAAGAGAAAGGACAGAATATACTGACTGTTGAGGGCCAGTTTAAAAGGATTAGTGTAAAGGATAGACAGTAAGTGCAATCGCTTTTATACAGAAACAAGCCTTACTGTTAGAGGCCGTTCAGACGGCCGTGGTATTGCGGATCGGCAAAAATGCGGATCCGCAATACCACGGATGCTGACCTGGTACATCACAGGCAGTGCAATGATGTAGGATGAAGTGACCAGGTGCCCAGGAGCGGTAACTTCCAGGAAAACCAGGAGAATTGTCAGGTTTGGCTAAAGTGGACCAGATTTCAATTGTATCAGCGCCAGAAATCTGAAAAAAGTGACGCAATTTGGTGCAGCTAGAGTTTCTACATTTCCAACATCTGTAAAAAAAGGAGGAAGGGTTATCAGTAGGTGGCTGGGGCTTCTCAGGAAGGGGACAGGTGCCATTTCGCACCAAAATGTTGGCACAATTCTGGTGTAAAAGTCTGTCTCAAACTAAGCCAACCAGTAGTTGGTATAGTGTCAGAGAAGAGTGTCTATCCCTGCACCAGATCTATCATCCAGCCTGGGCCCCTGTGAGAAATCTGGTGCAAGGTCTAGTCATCCTGCCTAAACTTCCACTATATACAGGATTGGTAAATCTGGGCTACTGTTCTGGTTTATAGTGGCAGATATAGTAAAGTGCCACTAGATGTCGCTGGAGAGCAATGGATGTTAGTATGTGACTACTACAGAGCAATACACACCAGTCAGCCATAACCTTCAAACTACTGACAGGTGAAGTGAGTGACATTGATTACTGTATCTTGTTACAGTGACATCTGTTAAATAGTAGAATACATTAGACAGTAAGAGAACGGTTAGTTCTTGATGTGTTGGAAGCAGTGGAAAAGTGCGGCCTAGTCTGATGAATACCGTTTTCTTGTGCATATGTGTCACTTACCTGGGAACAGTACTAGATTACACTATGGGAAGAAGGCAAGCCAGATGGGGCATTGTGATGTTCTGCAGGATTTATGTGGATATTTCTTTGACACCTATAACCTACTAAAGGCCAAACACTCTCCTCCATGACAGCAGTCTTTCTAAATGGCAGTTGCCTCCTTCAAAGGTCACCCTGATTTGCTGCATAAATAGTCCAGGAATGGTTTGAGGAACCTGGCAAAGATTTTAAGGTGTTGACTTGGTGTTCAGATTCTCCAGGTCTCCAAAAACAGATCCATAGAGGCTCCACCTCACAACTTACAAAGAATCTGTTGCTAACATCTTAATACCAGATACCACAGAGCACCGTCATAGGTCTTGTTGAGTCCATGCCTCAACAGATTACAGTCGCTTTGGCGGCATGAGGGGGATCTGCACAGTATTTGCATGTGGCATGTGGTTTTATGGACAGTTCCCACACAGAGTTTTTCGGCGTTGATGCCTCAAAATCAGCTCAAATAATGCCCCAAAACAGCCTCCCATTCATTTCAATGGGAAGCAGCACTTGTTTTTTTTTTCCACGTGGAAAAACGCGTGAAAAAAAGAAGTAGCGTGCCCAATCTTGTGCCCCAGTCCGTGCTGAATCTCTCATTGAAGTGAATGGGAAGCAGAAAAAAACAGCTCCATGTAAGTCCATGGGTTTTTGTGCATTTTCCATGCAGATCTGTGCCAAAAATCTCCAACTGAAAATGCAGCTTTGTATTGAACTGAACACCAGTTGGTTAATAAAAGACGTGTAAAAAAACGCATCAAAAACAGCCTGAAAAAAAAAGCGAAAAAATGTGCTGAAAAAAAAAACCTGCTGATTTTACCAATACATTTTTTTTTGTGAGCATCCCCTTAATGTTATAGCTGTTCAGTGTGTATATGAAACACTCGCAAAAAATGGGTCTAATTCTGTTGTACACATTGTTATGCCATAACGAAATGGGTCCTCTCATGTGGTTTTAAAGAGGACCTTTCACCACTCCTGACATGTCTTCTTTAATAGTTTCATGCATTCCCAGTGTAATAACAATTCTGGAACATCTATTCCCATGGCTCTATGTTGTGCCATCCCTTTATTATTTCTATTAGAAGTTATATAGTCTGCAGTAAGGGTACAGAGGGGAGGTAACAAGTTGGGGGTGTGTACCTGCACAGTCTGAAACTGGCAGCATTGATTGGATACAGTGAGTCTATGCAGGGACACACACCCGAATGGCTACCTCCCCTCTGTACCCTTACTGCAGACTGCTAGCAATTCATTCATAATTTCTAGTAGAAATAATAAAGGAATGGCACAACATACAGCCATAAGAATAGCAGCTCCAGAAATGTCATTACATGGGGAATGCATAAAGCTATTAAAACAGGCATGTCAAGAGCGGTGAAAGGTCCTCTTTAATGTTATGGCTGATCATCAGGGTTCAGTAAGAAGATTATATTTATTCATGAAAGTTTTCTGGTACTTTTTTGGCAAATTTCTAGGGATTATGCAAAATCATGGCAAAACTGCTACAAAACTTAGCATTGGGGATCATGCACACAAACGTATTTTTTTCGGTATCCGTTCCGTCTTTTTTGGCACCTGTATGTGGAACCATTCAGTTCAATGGGGCCACAAAAAACCTGAAATGACTCTGTGTGCATTCCGTTTCTGTATGTCCATTCCTCAAAAAAAGAACATGCCTTATTAGGCTAGGGCTACACGACGACAATAAGTCGCACAACACATAGGGCACAACTACACTGCAACATGTGTCGCGCGATTAGGGGCCAGCTGTTCTGTTCCGCAAAATACGGAATGCACACAGGCGGTATTTGTGTTTTGTGGATCCACAATTTACCGACCACAAAAAACCCAACGGTCGTTGTGCATGAGCCCTAAGGGTAAACTAGAGATGACTGAATTTCATGAAATTAGTTGCAGGTACAATTCTAACAAAGTGGTTGGAAAATTTTGTTCAAGTATGAGTTTTAATAATAAAATAATTTTTTATTTCTAAAGCGCCAACAGTCATACATTAAAAAGCAACAAACAAGTTAAAAGTTAAAACAATAGAAATGAGGGCCCTGCTCGCAAGAGCTTACAATCTATGGAGATATAAGAGATAGGGGTGACAGTAAAAGTGCTAACAAAAAATAGGGGAGTAGATATAAAGTTGCATGAGCCAGCTGATATTTGTAGTGCTTTTGGGTGCATGGGATGTGGTGGAAAGTGTTTGATAATGGATCAGATTCAAAAGAATCATGTTGAAGGAAGAGGTGGGAGTATAATATTTCTCGTTTAGAAAAAACAAATACGTATTTTTTGCCCCATAATTTTTCCCCTAAAGTCTTATGGGGTGAATACTAATGAGCGCTTCCATTATGGAAGCGCTCATTAGTACCAGAGGACTGGGAAGGAGTGAAGGGTCTGTACTCACCCCTTCTTGGTTTTCGGCTGTGGCTGCGCACAGCGTGAGGGCGCTCTGTGACCTCACGTTGTGCGCGTTGGGTAACAGCACAGCTGAGGCAGGAGGAAGAAGATGGCGCTGGAGGTGAGGAGCGGCGGCGTCTGGAGCAGGAGAGATGATTTTTTTTATTTTATGTCATCTGAGACTGGGGGCTGATCAAAAGAGGCATGGGGGCTAATATGAGACTGGGGGGTGATCAAAAGAGTCATGGGGGCTGATATGAGGCTGGGGCTGATCAAAAGAGGCATGGGTGCTGATTAAATTAGGCTGGGGGCTGATCAAATGAGGCATAAGGGCTGATCAAATGAGGCATGGGGGCTGATCAAATGAGGCGTTGGGGGCTGATCAAATAAGGCATTGGGGGCTGATCAAATGAGGCATTGGGGGCTGATCAAATGAGGCATTGGGGGCTGATCAAATGAGGCATTGGGGGCTGATCAAATGAGGCATTGGGGGCTGATCAAATGAGGCATTGGGGGCTGATCAAATGAGGCATTGGGGGCTGATCAAATGAGGCATTGGGGGCTGATCAAATGAGGTATTGGGGGCTGATCAAATGAGGCTGGGCGCTGATCAAATGAGGCTGGGGGCTGATCAAATGAGGCTGGGGGCTGATCAAATGATGCTGGGGGCTGATCAAATGAAGCTGGGGGCTGATCAAATGAGGCTGGGGGCTGATCAAATAAGGCATGGGAGCTGATCAAATGAAGCATGGGGGCTGATCAAATAAGGCATGGGGGCTGATCAAATGAGGTTGGGGGCTGATCAAATGAGGCTGGGGGCTGATCAAATGAGGCTGGGGGCTGATCAAATGAGGCAGGGGGGGCTCATATGAGGCATGGGGTTCTGATCTAAGGCATGGGGGTCTGATATGAGGTATGGGGTTCTGATATGAGATATGGGGGTCTCATCTGAGGTCTTATTTATATTACAGGTTTTTATCTGAGATCTTATTGGGGGTCATTCACATTGGGCTCTGAGCTGAGGTCTGATTGAGGTCTTATTAACATTGAGGGTCTGATTGATGGTCTGATCTGAGATCTAATATAAAAATGATTTTTTCATATTGTCCTCCTCTAAAACCTAGGTGCATCTTATGGGCCGAAAAATACGGTAAGTTTTTTTCTATCTACTGTAGATTGAGCAGCTCTACAAGTTACCGCTGCTTCACCAGTTTCTTTTATGTGGGTGTCTTGATTGTTCAGTTATTCACATCCTGCAGTTTTATCTGCATTTTTACAGCATACATCCGAAAATATTTTCGCATTACAAATATTTAATTAAAATGATATTGTTTTAGCTTATCTGGATCTATGAATTTAAATGCAGTAGTATTAAAGATTACCACAGGCACTATTATTTATCGTATTGTATATTTCCCATGTTACTATGGTCTGCTAATCCAATGTCCAGTTCTTACGTATTTCCTTATGTACCTGGACTTCCTATTTAATCTGGGGCATGTAACTTGTCTGACTAAGGACATGTAACTTGTCTGAAACATGTCTACGTTGTAGCGGGGGGCCGTCTCTCCACACGTGTGTACTGCTGTGAGTATTCAATAAAGATTCATTTGGATTTTAAATCAGTGCCAGATCCACTCCTTGATTGTTACAAAGAAAATATCTCTTCACGCAGTGGGGACTGATAGCACCCTGGATCCTATCACTGGTGACCATCTGTATCACGTTGTGGTGCCCCACCATGATTCCATAATAGTAATAGGTAAGTGGTGCTGTATTCTCCTGTATGTTTTTTTTAGTGCTGAATGTAATTTTAATAGTAATAGTCATCCACTAGGGGTTCTAATGTGCTGTCTTTTTGACAGGAAAATTAGTGCTGCATGCTGCGCTTAATCTCACAGTCAAATATGAAGAAACTTCTGACAGAGGCTTAGAACAGAGCCTATGACAGCGGGTGAGAATAGCCTTGGGGGAGGGGGTTTTAGGTTGTCAATCAGCTTACCCAGTTCTTGAGGGGAATTATAGGTGATAGAAAGGTTTCTCAACCCTTTGGGGGGAGTTAATAAATAAAATAGTGAAAATACAGGAGATGGGGGGGGGGGGGGGGGGTATGTTGGCCATAGTGCCTAGAAGCTGCTCTGCATGTGACCAATAAACTTGACACGAAGCTGCTCTGCATGTGACCAATAAACTTGACACACAGGCCAAGAGATTTTCAGGTGCTTAGATACTGATGGCCTATCGTTGGGATAAGACGTCACTATCAGATTCACTGTTTCAAGCTGCCACCTATACAGTGAATGGACCTGGGAACACAAGAAATTTTTTTTTCCTTGTCATATCTTGACCCCTATAACTTTTTGGTATTTATGTGTACAGAGCTGTGCCCGCATCGCCCCAGCGCCGTACATGTACGGCGCTGGGAGTCTAAGGGTTAATGAAGCCTCAGTATGTTGGTGCTGGAAACTACACAGTCTGTCCACTTCCTCCACTGTTTAGTTTCTGCCACCAGTGGCTCCCCAAAACAGTTGATTGGTGGGAGAGTGCATTGTCAGACCCTTCACTTATCTGATATAGATGACCTATCCTGAGAATAGGTCATCAGTATCTAAGTACCAAAAAACTCCTTGAGGCGTTTCTAAGGCTACTTTTACAATAGAGTTATTGTTTTCCGGTATTGAGTTCCGTCATAGAGGCTCAATACCGGAAAAAAACGCTTCGGTTTTGTCCCCATTCATTGTCAATGGGGACAAAACTGAACTGAAGAGAACAGAATGCTCCTAAAAGCATTCCGTTCAGTTCTCTTCAGTCTCCAGACCGGAGAGCAAACCGCATCATGTTGTATTTTGCTTTCCGTCCTGGGGATCCGGAGCAAGACGGATCCGTCATGACCCACAATGCAAGTCAATGGGGACAGTTCTGTGTGACACAATAGAAACCAGATCCGTCCTCCATTGACTTTCAATGGAGTTCATGACGGATCCGTTCCAGCGATGTAAAGATAATACAACTGGATCCGTTCATAACGGATGAACATGGTTGTATTATCAGTAACGGAAGCGTTATTGCTGAAGCCGGCGGGTGAAGGGTCCTGCCAGATCCGTGCTGCCGCAGGTCCACGTGTGGGGCCGGAACCGCGCTCCGGCCTCACACGTGTCAGACACTGTGAGGAGGAGGAGGGGGGGAGGTGTTACTCACCTGTCCCAGCAGCTCCCGACCTGTCCCAGCTCTGGACCTGACCAGCATCAAGGAGGAGGATGGCGCACACAAGTGTAAGTTTCCCCACAGCACCCCCTGCTGGAGGGAGGGGAAAGTGCAAGGTGACAGATCCATCATGAACTCCATTGAAAGTCGGATCCGTTTACCATTGTGTCACACCGAACGGATCCATCCCCATTGACTTGCATTGGGGGTCATTCCGGATCCGTCTTGGTGCGGATGCCCAGACCGGAGAGCAAACCGCAGCATGTTGCAGTTTGCTCTCTGGTCTGGAGACTGAAGAGAACTGAACGGAATGCATTTTGGAGCATTCCGTTCTCTTCAGTTCAGTTTTGTCCCCATTGACAATGAATGAGGACAAAACTGAAGCGTTTTTTTTCCGGTATTGAGCCCCTATGACGGAGCTCAATACCGGAATATATAAACGCTAATGTGAAAGTAGCCTTAGAGTAAATATTTCTAAGGCAACTGAAAACTCTGTGAGGTTGTACAAATGAATTTGCATTGTGCAAGTTAGAACGTGCAAATATTTGCAAGTTTGACAATTTATTTTGCATGAGTAAACTATCTCTTTCTAATGATTGCATACATGATTGTACAAGAGATACAGTAACCCCTTCTCCGCTGAAAGTTTTCTTATTATACTTGCAAGACAATTTTGTTTTACATTTTTGCTTTGTCAAGTTTAGGACATTCTGAATGGTAAGGGCTTTTAACGCACATTAATTTGGTCTCCTGTGCCAAAAAGCCATGAAAAGTGTATGCGTTTTTTGCTACCACATGCAGCATTTAAAAAAAAACTAAACATTACAATTACAAAGAGGAGAAGGGATTTATGACACTCTGCTCTCCAGAATTCTGGCTTCAAAAAGTCACTAAATAGGGTGGAACATCAGAAATTTAGTACCTTTACATTTCTACACCTTTCTCCAATTGTTTGTTTTCCAATTGATTTCTCAGTGGAATTTTTTCAAATGTCGCAAAAAAAAAAAAAAAAAAAAGTCGTAAACTCACTCCAATACAAGAGTGGCATAGGAAAACTGGAGTAACATTTCTAGACAAATGTGTTAGATTTAAAAATGCACCAAATTTAACAAAGTTTATGATCAATGTTTGATAAATTTGGTGCAAAGTACTCCAATGCAGATTCAAGCAAAACTGACTTCAAATATTACCCCCATGATAAATCCACACCCCAGGGACGAGGCGGGCAACATCAGCACCCACCTTTTTCGTAAGGAAAGGTCCCGTTAGGTCCCGTGCCACTTTAGATACCTTGACAGGGTGCACGGGCTCCGGTATGATCTTGATATAAGAATATATTGGCGAAAGTCTCATTTTAATATCAGTGTGAGGGTTTAGCCATATATTATCAATTACATTTACTGTTGTAGTGCACCTTTTTCTGTGAATTTCTGTTTTATATAGTTAGCCACATCTGCACACTTGGTTATCCTGTGTAGGATGTTTTTGAGGTACATGTGGTCCGCTGCAGGCATCCTCCATTGTATGCAATTTTTCTGGGGATTACGTTCAGCAGCGGACCACATGTGCAGGATTTGCTCCCCCGATTAGAAATGTGCAACAGCATATGGGGTTTTGAGCAATTTCTGCCTTTCAAGACCACTGTTCTCAGTGAGTTTGATCAAGGAGAATAGTTTTTCTGTTTTTCACACAAGGTGAGTTCCGCTTCTTTGAAAAGGCTCTGGCACAGCGCTGCAGGCTCGGATTGGCCTATAGGGGTACAAGTGGATCCCCAGGTAGGCCCAGAGCAAGCTTCCCATCCCCTGCACACGTGGCACAGTAGAGTGACATCACTACATATAGCTAGGCAGCTATGTCCATATAAAAAACTGAGTAGATTATTTACCAGTTTATTATTATATATGCAATGGGTGGCTGAGATGACTTCTAGACACCGGAGCAGGTAAGCCAGTATCCTCCTTTTCTAGGCACCTGCCTACTTGAGGTGACTGCAGAGACCCCTATAATCAATCACCTTGTAGTGTCTTACTGCTGTCTGCCACTGTGTTAATGGGTAATATTTCTAGGTATCTGTGCATTGGCCCCCTTAATTAATGGGGTTGTCCGGGTTCAGAGCAGTAAAACGGCTAGGGCAGCGCTAAAGCCGGCCCATCAGAACCGGTGACGTCACCGAACACACTACCGGGCGCAAGCCTCCGTCTGGCAGTCTGTTATTGTAAACAAAAGAGCCCTTGCCCTGCGCGATCCAGCACAGGGAAAGGGAGCTCATCGGAGTGTGACATGCTTCGATGCTGTTGTCAGGCAGGCTGCCTGGGTGAAAATATGGGTATGTCCAGGTTCGGCTCTGAATTGGGACAACCCCTTTAATTTTACTGGTAGTTCCTAGGTATCCTAGTCTGACACTGGAGGGTAATACAACTCCCAGCATGTATAACTTCCAAGGTTTCTCAGGCTCACCACTTCTCCACTGCTGAGCTCCGGCCCTCCTGCACTGATCATCACAGGTCCTTCAGCTCTTGCACTGCAGCAGAATATAGTTTCTGCCCTGCTGTCCCCCCAACCCCATCCCCTCCCCCTTGAGAATCCCAGATATTTTTGATAATCTATAAATTCCCACTGGACAGTTTTTTTTAGGATACAATAAGGAGACATGTCTGGAAAAAGAGAGGATGTATATTCACCCTATGGTTGTCACCTTTGGCATTAGTGTGGATAGCTCCTATGTCGAAGGAGGGGGAGAATATTCTACAGTTTTCAAACCAGCACCTGGATTTAGCATAGCCACTGAGCTATTCAATAAAATGTATCTGTATAGCGCCACCTGCTGTTTGTTTTTTTCTTATTTCTTTGTCCTGCTCACTGAGATGGTCGAACATGCTTAGTTTCATCCTTCAACTGCCTACTGAGCTGTTATAGGGAGAGAGCTGCAGCAGGATGGACACGCCCCCTGAGAAAGGACATGCCCCCTGAGGTGCCAGCCTGAAGAGAAACTAGCAGAACAATTGGAGAAATGAATGTGGAGACCTCTGGAACCATGTGAGGTACAGGGCTGGTTCTAGCTTTGTTAGAGAGAGATTGTCATGTACTATATGATGTCTGATTTTCATTTTAACATGAAGGGATAACCCCTTTAACAGTATTGTTTGGAGTTGTAGGAGCAGTGTGCATTTCACTTATGGAGACTCAGTGGCTGTTTGGGGGCACAGTGGTTTTCAATTACGGTCGTGCAGTGGCTGGCAATTGTGGGGGCACAATGGCTGGCAGTTATGAGGGCACTGGGGCTATCACTCCAGGCATCACTGTGGATAATACCCATGGGGTCAATATTGTTGGGATCTTTTGGGGATCTATGGCTGCCAGTTACGGAAACAGCAGATGAAATTAATGGGGGGCTGGTTGGAACTTATATGTCGTTGTCGCTCACTAATGGAGACGCCGTGGATAGCACAAGGGGCCTAGACAGGGCCGCTTCTAGCTTTTCTGCTGCCTGAGGTGAAAAATTGCCCCTATCAGACCTCAGATCAGCGTCTTGTGCCCCCATCAGACCTCAGATCAACACATTGTGCCCCCATCAGACCTCAGATCAGTGTCTTGTGCCCCCATCAGACCTCAGATCAGCGTCTTGTGCCCCCATCAGACCTCAGATCAGCATCTTGTGCCCCCATCAGACCTCAGATCAGCGTCTTGTGCCCCCATCAGACCTCAGATCAGTGTCTTGTGCCCCCATCAGACCTCAGATCAACGTCTTATCCTCATCTCGCCTCATGGCAGAAGCGGCCCTGGGCCTAGAATTCTAGGATTTGTAGGGGTGGTGTGGCTGGAATTAATCATGGTTTGCAGTTATGATGAGCTATCCCAGACTCTTGAGTAAATGTATGGGCTCAATATGGCACTTGTGGTAAAGGGGCACAATGAGGGCACAAATTATGCACAAACTGGGATATGCGACTGAGGGGCCATTCACACAGTTTCTGGGTCCGCATCTGTTCCTCAATTTTTCCGTTCTGCAGCCCCCCCAAAAAAGATAAAGCATGTACTATTCTTGTCCACAATTGCAGACAAGAATAGGCATTTATATCATAGGGCTGCACCGTAACGCAAACACAGCCAGTACCCGTGTTTTGCGGATCTGAAATTTGAGGATCGCAAAACACTTGCCGTTGTATGAATGGACCTTAAATTTGCAACTTTCCAACACCATAAAATTGGCAGAGAAGATTCATCTATTCGCCCCACAGCGTTCACCTGAAGAGTCGTTGGGACTCCTAGCACTGCTAAGAGTCCTAGCAATGCTCTGCTAACTTGGTTATTTCAAAATGAATTTCACTTTAAGGGGTATTCCCATCTGGGATATTTATGTCATAGGATGGGCCCCCCAAAGCGTACAGACAGCAAGTCACGCATGCGTGGCCACCCTTCATTCACCGCTATGGAACTTCAGAAAATATATAAGCGCCGGTTTGTCTATTTTCAGGAGTCCCATAGTGGTGAATGGCGAGGTGGATGTGCTTGTGCTGCTTGTTCTCCATTCGCTGCTATGGGACTTCCGAAAACAGCTGAGCGTGCTCGCTATTTTGGGAACTCCTATAGCAATGAATGGAGAGCACGCCGTAACATGCACAATGTGCTCTGCGTTTACTTCAGACCTCTGTTCTGGACATATAAGCAAGTCCCAGAGGTGGGAACAACGCCTATGGGACATTTATGGCAGAACCTATCGATATATGCCATATATGTCCCAGATGGGAATACCCCTTTAACCTCCTCCCCAAGAAAATCATGCATACACCCTTGAAACCAAAGAACGCAAAATAAAGACACAGAATAAAGACACAGAACACGTTAATTGGGGAATAAAAGGCCAAATTGTTTATTTAAAATATTAAAAATGACAAACCCCTGACTCACGGAGAGTCACCCTCCAGAACTCAGGAGAGGAAAACCCCCTGTGGAGGAAACCTCTAGGGAACCATGGCTGGAGGGCTGCCCTTCCCTTGGGCTTAGAGGGTAATGCCACTATGTGGCTGTCAAATATGGCCGCTCACCCCCTTTTTACAAAGGTTCTTCCGTTATGAAACACATGCTTGTGATGTCACAGGTGTCTATGACCAATGTTCATGGCAGTGTTTGAAGGGTTAACCCTTTAGTGACTGTCAATGTGCCTTACTGCAGAGGCCCTTAACCTCTTCCTGACCACACTGTGTCAATATACCCCAGCTTGGATAACCGCCATATAATTATGGTTCCCCGACGATCGCAGGGTTTTCTGCTTTGGGGAAGCAGGTTTGTACTATTACTGACAACACTGCCGACAACGAGTCTCCGGACCAGTGGCTCTTATTTAACCCCTTCCAGACCGCATCATGTAAATGAACAGACTAACAGCATGGTCCGGTCGGTTTTATATGTGACCCTCGGCCCTATCCCGGGACCCACTTGAGGACGGCGCGGCCATGAGATGGACACTAGCATCTTGACTTTACTCAAGCAGCAGTGTTTAGCGGTTACAGTCATCACTGGGTACAAAGCTTGATGCTTAAATTGTTATTATAAGATTGGTGGTTGCTATAGGCAACTGAACAGATCTCGCCCTGAGGGCACTAACAACTCACACTAAGGCTCCATTCACACGTCCTGTTTTTCTTTCCTGATTCGATCCTGATCTGGATCCATTCATTTCAATGGGTCCTGAAAAAATCAGGATCGAATCAGGAAAGAAAAACAGGACGTGTGAATGGAGCCTAACAAGATGTGGCGGGGCATGTGGCTCAGGGCTGTCTTGTTAGGGCCACACTATGGAGGCTATTAAACACTGTCTTCCCTCCTCCCAACTGTCATCTTCTCCTCAACTGCCTCTTGCTGTCTTCTCTCCTTGACTGAGCCTAGACATCTGATCGTCAGCCAGATCACTGATGGTCAGAGTTGCCAACCTTTCTTTCAAATTTTTCTGGACAACTGAACCAAAATTTACGGACGCCCCAAATTTTTTACGGACATAAACCACACCCCCTTTTTAGAGGACACGCCCCCTTCCACGCCCCAGAATAAAGAGGATTGTTCAGTAGTTAAACATAAAATATGGCATATGGAAAATAAATTAACAATCTTCAGCTGTTACACCCCTGCCACTGAGTGCTTTGGTTATATGGCTGCAGTGATGACGCCTGTGACACGCTGGACTTTCTGGCATCATTGCTGCTGCCATGTAAACAAAGACTGACAGGGATGTAATGGGCGATATGGAGATATAACAGTGCCATATAGGTAGGACCCCATATAGTCACCGTGCTCCCACTAATAATTCTCTCCTAGAGTGTTCCATTAGTAATAGTGCCCCAATAGTGATAATGCTCCATGAGTAGCCCTTTTAGCAGTAGTGCCCTCCATATTGTACTAATAATAGTAACACCCCCAATAGTACCCCTGGTAGTAATAATTCCCCATAATAGAAACCATTTTTCCCATAGTGCCTTCAGTAGTTCTACCAGAAATAATAAGGACCTGCTGTAATGGTCCCAGTAATTATAATACGCATTATAGTACCCCCAGTAACTTAAATGGTCCCCTCTACTGCCCTCAGTAGTTTAGGTAGCCTTCTATAGTACCCCCACTTTAGATAGCTCCATGTAGTGCCCCAAGAATTTAGATGGCCCAGTAATTTAGATAGCCCCTGTAGTTCAGATAGTCCCCATAGTACCCCTAATAGTTAGATAGCCCTCCTGTAGTTCAGGTAGTCCCCATAGTGCCCCAGAAGTTAGATAGCCCCCATTGTGCCCCCAGTAACTATATTGTCCTCTTAAGTACCCCCAGTAGCTTTACTGTACCCTATAGTGGCCCTCCAGCAGCTTTAATGCCCCCATACCTTAACTAAATGCCAGCAGCACCAGCTCCGCTGCTAAACAAGTCCCACTGTAGCATGGCGCGGGCGGTGGGAATGCTGCAGGCAGAAGACTTAGAAAAATAGCCGGGCTTTCATTGGTGGTCAGTGTGGGACTCCTCCTCCTCGCTCCTCTCCAGCGTGAGCATTGCAATGCTTCGGCTCCCCTTTCCCTTCACTGCGCACGCATGCGCAGTGCAGATTTCATAGTTCGGGCCAGGTTTTGCAGACTGTCCATAAATTTACAGACAGTTGGCAACTCAGGCAGTGAAACTGCCCTCAAAGTGCCCTCCAGGTAGTAATACAGTATTGACAAAGGCCCTCTTAGTGCTCCAAGTAGTAATAAAAACCCTCAGTGCTCCAAAAAGTAATAGGTCCCCTCCAGTAAATATAATGGCCCTTATAGTGCCCCCAGTAGCTTAAATGACTCCTATAGCTCCCCAGTATCTCAAATGCTCTGCAGCAGTGCCCCACAGCAGCCTAACAGCTCCCTATAGAGCCCTCAGTAATTTAAATGATACCCTATATGGCCCCCAGTTCTGTGACGCACTGCCATAGATGTGCCTGGCAGTACATGGGGCTGCTGGACACTGGGGTTATGTTCACAATCTCACGCTGCCTGCATCCACTCCAGCATCAGGCAGAAAACTTTGAAAGACAGGGGCAGTGTTCCCTCTAAGACTTGGCAGCTGCTGAGCGGGGTCGGCTCAGGGCTGGGCACAGCGCCATCAAAGGTGGGCGATATGAAAACCCAAAATAATTGTCACATCAAAGACATACAGTATAACCCCTGCGCCATCCCGTACAATACAATCCGTACACCATGCTGTATAGTATACAGTATAATCCGTACACCATGCTGTATAATATACAGTATAATCCGTACTCCATGCTGTATAATATACAGTATAATCCGTACACCATGCTGTATAATATACAGTATAATCCGTACACCATGCTGTATAATATACAGTATAATCCCTACACCATGCTGTATAATATATAGCATAACCTCACAGTGTAGGTGTTATACTGTATATTGTACGTCAGGGTGTAGGGATTATACTGTATATTATACAGCATGGTGTAGGGATTATACTGTATATTATACAACATGGTGTAGGGATTATACTGTATATTATACAGCATGGTGTACGGATTATACTGTATACTATACAGCATGGTGTACGGATTATACTGTATATTATACAGCATGGTGTAGGGATTATACTGTATACTATACAGCATGGTGTAGGGATTATACTGTATACTATACAGCATGGTGGAGGGATTATACTGTATATTATACAGCATGGTGGAGGGATTATACTGTATACTATACAGCATGGTGTACGGATTATACTGTATATTATACAGCATGGTGTAGGGATTATACTGTATATTATACAGCATGGTGTACGGATTATACTGTATACTATACAGCATGGTGTAGGGATTATGCTGTATAATATACAGCATGGTGTAGGGATTATACTGTATATTATACATCATGGTGGAGGGATTATACTGTATATTATACATCATGGTGGAGGGATTATACTGTATACTATACAGCATGGTGTACGGATTATACTGTATATTATACAGCATGGTGTAGGGATTATACTGTATATTATACAGCATGGTGTAGGGATTATACTGTATATTATACAGCATGGTGTAGGGATTATACTGTATACTATACAGCATGGTGGAGGGATTATACTGTATATTATACAGCATGGTGGAGGGATTATACTGTATACTATACAGCATGGTGTACGGATTATACTGTATATTATACAGCATGGTGTACGGATTATACTGTATATTATACGGCATGGTGTAACGATCATACTGTATATTATACAATATGGTGTACGGATTATACTGTATACTATACAGCATGGTGGAGGGATTAACCTGTATACTATACAGCATGGTGTACGGATTATACTGTATATTATACAGCATGGTGTACGGATTATACTGTATACTATACAGCATGGTGTACGGATTATACTGTATATTATACAGCATGGTGTACGGATTATACTGTATACTATACAGCATGGTGTACGGATTATACTGTATACTATACAGCATGTTGTACGGATTATACTGTATACTATACAGCATGGTGTACGGATTATACTGTATACTATACAGCATGGTGTATGGATTATACTGTACATTGTATAGCATGGTACATTATAATGTATATTGTACAGCAAATGCATGACGGTTACACCATGCCGGACAATATAACCCCTGTGCCATGCTGTACAATATACAGTATATACACAGTATAGAGGTATACTGTATATTGTGTGGCACAGTGTATGCATACAATTAGACACACACACATTAAACACATAAAAACTTACAGTTACTTGGCCTTCGCCAACGCTCTGGAGGGGGCTGGGGCCTTGATCTTCTCCCTTCTTCTTTCCCTATGCCGACATGAGGGAGGACTCGCGGTGGTGAGCGGGCCAGGAAAGGCCCTGAGCGGAGGCAGGGAACACTGGACACTGGACAGGGGCAGTTTCATTGGTGGCCAGTAGGACTCCTCCTCCTCTTCTCTCCGGCGACCGGCACAGGACAGGACTCAGCAAGCCGGCATCTGCACGTGCGCGCGCCAGCTCCATGCGGCACCCGGCCCTCTATCTTCCAGTCAGCGGCGGGGGGCGGGCCAGCGGCCCAGCAGCGCGGTGAGCGGGGAACTTAACTGTCTGTACTGCACGCATGCGCAGTACAGACTTTGGTGTTTCGGGCCACAAATTCACGGACGGTGTTTTTTTCTGCCGGACGCTACGGACGGCAGAAAAAAACAACCGGTTTTTGCGGACTGTCCGTAAATTTACGGACGGTTGGCAACCCTGCTGATGGTGCTGGGCTCCTTTACACATCAGACACAAGAAGACAGGTAAAGGGGACAGACATCATACATGACTGCTGTAAGAGCTGGTGTCACTGAGAAGTGAAAAGCATGGATGAAATAATTTTAAGGGGCAGCACCATCCCGTTACAAGCTTCAGTATAGCAGCAGCTTCAAGGGCACTGCACAGTGGAGCCTTTCAGCTCCATCCACTATTTTGATTCGAGGCTGCCAAAAACAGCTAATCGGCGGGGTGCCCACTAGGGTTGCCACCTGCCTGGTAAACTACTGGCCTAGCTGGTGTTACCAGTAATACATACCTCCCAAGTGTCCCTCTTTTGGAGGGACAGTCCCTCTTTTTGACCCAAGTCCCTCTGTCCCTCTTTTATCCTTAAATGTCCCTCTTTTTGACCTGGAGGATTAATGCATAAATGTGCATTAATAAATTTACTAAATTGTTATATATAAATTCTAATCTATAAATTAGACCAGAACTTCATTATTTGGTGCAATTTGGACCTTAAACTATCTATAATCTGATGATTTATGTGCTGATATTTATATGGACAATGACGCGCAAGAAAAAAATTGCCGCAAGGGCTCCAGTAATTATGCTTTGGGCGGAGTTAGAGTTGTGGCCTAGTATGAAAAAAACTGCCATGATGCACGCCGCACACATTGTCCCTCTTTGCAATTTTCAAAAGTTGGGAGGTATGGTAATATGCTGGGAAAAGTGGCAACCCTATATGTAGTTCATCCGTTATATAATAGGTTAGGGTGGTCACTTTCATAACCCACAAAAGAAGGACACCATACCCAGGACAGTGGGTGACAATATAACACACAGAATGGAAAACATAATCTATATACCAGTGTCAGCAGACATTACAGGAAGGTATAAGATTAAAGGACTACAATTCCTAGCATGTCCAGGCTGAAATTATGGGATATCAGGGGAATGGAGGGGGTATAAGAGGAAAGAACTACAGCGCTTAGCATGTCGAGGCTGATATAATGTGATATCAGAGGACATTACAGGGAGGGGGTACAAGAGAAGAGTACTACATCTCCCAGCATGTTCAGGCTGTTATTATGGGATATCAGAGGAAGGGAGGGGGTTTAAGAGGAGAGAACTACAGCTCCCAGTATGTCGAGGCTAATATAATATGATATCAGAGGACATTACAGGAAGGGAGTACGAGGAGAGGACTACAACCCCCAGCATGCCCAGGCTGTTATTATGGGATATCAGAGGAAGGGAGGGGGTATAAAACTGACTGTACTATGCTGTTAGTCTTTTCATTTACATGGTGAGGTCTGGAAGGGGGTTCAATAAGAGCCACTGGTCTGGGTGCTCGGTTTCGGCACCTGGACCAGCGGCTCTCAGTAACACAACAGATTGATGCAGAAAACCCTGCGATCTTCAGAGGGAACTATAAACAATGGTTATCCAAACTGGGGTATATTGACAAAGTGTGGTCAGGAAGGGGTTAAGGGCCTCTGCAGTAAGGCACATTGACAGTCACTAAAGAGTTAACTCTTCACTGCCAAGAACATTAGTCATAGACACCTGTGACATCACAAGTACTTGTGTTATAAGGGAAGAACCTTTGTAAAAAGCAGGTGAGTGGCCATATTTGATGCCGTACTTGATGGCCTGAGGACCTTGAGCTTGACCACCCCCGCCCACTGCACCTTGATGGAATTTGGAGGCTCCAGCAGGAAGCCCATTGCTCAGTGGGAGGAAAGAGACATCCGCCTAGCCAACCAGATCAGCCCGGCTGCTACACCCCCCCTACTATTTACGTGACAGCCACATAGTGGCATTACCCTCTAAGCCCAAGGGAAGGGCAGCCCTCCAGCCATGGTTCCCTAGAGGTTTCCTCCACAGGGTGTTTTCCTCTCCTGAGTGCTGGAGGGTGACTCTCCGTGAGTCAGGGGTTTGTCATTTTTAATATTTTAAATAAACAATTTGCCCTTTTATTCCCCAATTAACGTGTTCTGTGTCTTTATTCTGTGTCTTTATTTTGTGTTCTTTGGTTTCAAGGGTGTATGCATGATTTTCTTGGGGAGGACGTTAAAGGGGTATTCCCATCTGGGACATATACGGCATATATCGATAGGTTCTGCCATAAATGTCCTATAGGTGTGGGTCCCACCTCTGGGACTTGCTCATATCTCTAGAACAGAGGTCTGAAGTAAACGCAGAGCACATTGTCTATGTACAGCGTCCTCTCCATTCATTGCTATAGGAGTTCCCAAAATAGCTCAGCTGTTTTCGGAAGTCCCATAGCAGCGGATGGAGAACAAGAAGAACAAGCACGTCCACCTCGCCATTCACCACTATGGGACTCCCAAAAATAGCCAAACCAGCGCTTAGCTAATTTCTGAAGTTCCATAGTGGTGAATGAAGGGTGGCTACGCATGCGTGACTTGCTGTCTGTACACTTTGAGGGGCCCATCCTATGGATATAGATGTAGCCGAGCTAAAATTGACTCTGATATTACATGTCATAGTGTTATCTTGTGCCATCTTTTGACAAAAGCCATTGAAATACATTGAAAGAGTGAGTTAACCTTTATGTGCTGTTTTTTACTTAATGCGTAACCATCAAGTTTAGCTTGGCTGCATCTGCATGCCATAAATGTCCCAAATGGGAATACCACTTAAAGTGAAATTCATTATGAAATAACCAAGTTAGCAGAGCATTTCCAGTTTTAGGTGCCCCAGTACCGTTGCGCCGAACAACTTGTTCAGGTGTGGGGCGAATGGATCAATCTTATATGACAGTTTTATCGCATTGGAACATTTAAAATTTAGCCGCATGTCCCATTTTGTGCCTACACTGGAACACAGCTTGGTCTGAATATATAAATGCGTTTTATATATATGCAATATTAGTGGATTATATACAATAAATAACATAGGCACACCTCCGCCTTGAGGAATGGGTTCTCATTTATCAAAGCTATCTACCAGTAAGTCTCCATTGCCCATAGCCAGGGGCGGATTGGGAACTTAAAGTGGCCCTGGAAAAAATACTAAAAGTGGCCCCGTTTTGTAGTTGGGTTCAAATTAATGGAAGGCAGGGCCAGTAATACCATATTGTGCCACATTATACCCCCCAACAGAGCCAAATACCACAGTCCATCACAAAATACTGCCAGCAGCACAAAATACATCCCCAAAATATCCCACTGGCCAGCTGTGAGGAGGGCTCAGGTGGCCCCATGGACATCGGCCCACCGGGAAATTTCCCTGTAAGGTCTATGGCCAATCCGCCCCTGCCCATAGCAACCAATCAGAGAGCAGCTTTCATTTTTCCAGAGCAGTTAAAGAAATGAAAGTTGAGTTCTGATTGGTTGCTCGAGAAACAAAGTATAGTCCTTGGTAAATTAGGTCTAAGGGCTCATTCAGATAGCCATATGTGTTTTGTGGTCCACAAACTGCAGATCTGCAAAATGCGGGTACTGGTCATGAATGCACAGAATGCACACGGCCAGCCCCATGATAGAAATGCCTATCCTTGTCCGCAATTGCAGGCAAGAATAAGACATGCTCTATCTTTTTTGCAGGGCCATGGAACAGAAGTACGGCTGTGGACCGCACACGGATCACATTGAAATGAATGGGTCTGCATCCATTCTGCAGAATTGCGGAACAGATGCGGACAGAAATATATGGTTGTGTCATTGGATGTCTGTATGCCCTCATACATTTGCTCAAGTGTCTGGGATTGCCCTCATAACTGCCAACCAATAGTTGGCCAATAGATAGTGCCAGCCACACCACTCCTACAGATCATACAATTGTGGGCCCCTTGTACTATCCACAGTCTTCCCATTAGAGATTGTGAGCGACAACACCATGGAAGTGCCAACCAATGCTAAGTTTCATCTGCTGTCTCCGTAACTGGCAGCTATAATTCCCCAAGAAATCCCAGCATATTGACCCCATAGGTGTTATCCATAGGGATGCCAGGAGTAATAGCCCTAGAGCCCCCGTAACTGTCAGCCACTATGCTTCCACAACTGCCAGCCACTGTACCTCCATAATTGAAAGCCAGTGTGCCCCCAAACTGCCATAAGTGAAATCCACACTGCCCTTACAATTCCCAGCAATATTGGTAACATAGGAGTTATCCACACTGATGCCAATAGTGACAACCATGGTGCCCCTAGAAATGCCATCCACAGTGCCCCCATAGGTGCTAGCCACAATGCCCATCTAACAGAGCAACCACAGTGCTACCATAAGAGACACACATTGACAGTGCCATATTAGGGCCAATCAATGCCCCAAAACATTTCATCCACTGCTTCCATAACTGTTTGCCATAGTTTTGTAGTTCCTCCACAAGTCCCAGCCACCCCTCACTACAAATGTCAGTCACAGTTCCCCCATAACAGATAAATGAGTTTCTGTCTGCCTGTTCTTTATGCACGGCCAAACAACTGGACCGATCTGCAGCAAATTTGGCACAAAGGTACATCCGGTGTCCGGAAGGATTTAGACCGGGTCTCAGCTCTCTAGGACGTAACGTTCCTGAGATATCCAAAAAAAAAAATGCAAATATGGCACCATGTCCTTTCACTGGTATCCCAACTGCCATACACATGGTCACATGACCCTTATCAGCCAATAGAAGCTTGCAGGTCCTTCAGTTTTGACATGCACACAGTTTTACACCAGGTTTCCATAACAACCCAGGCATTTTTCTTCACTGCTTTAAAGGGTCAGCTTTAAAGGAGTAGGGCGCTATTGATGACACTGTTAAGGGAGCTGAGTGCTGTGGAGGTCACAGACAATAGGGCAGGCTGCTGTGGAGGTCACAGTTAAGGGAACGGTCCACTATGCAGGTCTGTGTTAAGGGTCAGAGTGCTGTAGAGGTCACTGTTAAGGGTGCAGGTTATTGTAAAAATCACTGTTAAGGAGATGGGGTACTGTAAAGGTCACTGTTAAAGGAGTAGACACTGTGGAGGTCACTGTTAAAGGGGTAAGGCACTGTAAAGGTCACTGTTAAGGTGGGTGAGTGCCGTGAAGTTCACTGTTAAAGAGGCAGGTGCTGTGGAGGTCTGTTAAGGAGGTGGGCGTTGTGAAGGTCGCTGTTAAAGGGGTTGGGATGCTGTGGAGGTCACTGTAGAAAGGGGTGGGCACTGTAAAGGTTACTGTTAGGGGGCAGGGGACTGTGGAGGTCACTATTAAAGGGGCAGCCACTGTGGGGGTCACTGTTAAGGCAGCGGGGGAATGTGGCAGTCACTGTTAAAGGGGTGGGTGCTGTGGAGGTCTCTGTTAAGGGGACAGGGAACAGTGGATGTCACAGTTAAGGGGAAGGTCTGCTATGGAGGTCAGTATTAAGGGGCGTGGTGCTGTAGAGGTCACTGTTAAGGGGCGGGGCGTTCTGAAGATCACATTTTATGGGAATGGATCTTATTGGAAGTCACTTTTATGGGGGTGGGTTATTGTGGAAATCAAGGAGACGAGGTACTGTGGGGGTCATAATACAGGGGCATCCGCTGTGGAGGTCACTGTTAAAAGGGCAGGCGCTCTGGAGGTTACTGTTAAGGGGGCAGGGACTGTGCAGGTCACTATTAAAGGGGCAGCTGCTGTGAAGTTCACTGTTAAGGGGCGGGTTATTGTGGAAATCACTGTTAAGGAAATGGGGTACTCTGGAGGTCACTAATAAAGGGGCAGCTGCTGTGGGGGTCACTGATAAAGGGGTGGGCACTGTGGAGGTCACTGTTAAAGGGATAGTCTAACTTCAGCAAATAGCATTTATTATGTAGAGGAAGTTAATACAAGGCACTTACTAATGTATTGTTATTGTCCATATTGCTTCCTTTGCTTGCTGGATTGATTTTTCCATCACATTATACACTGCTCATTTCCATGGTTACGGCCACCCTGCAATCCATTAGTGGTGGTGTGCTTGCACACTAAAGGAAAAAGTGCCGGCCTATTTGGTGGCCCGGACTGAGGGAGCGCACACAGGCAAGTGCTTTTTCCTATAGTGTGTAATCACGACCACTGCTGCTGGATTGCAGGGTGGTTGTAACCATGGAAACAAGCAGTGTATAATGTGATGGAAAAATCAATCCAGCAAGCAAAGGAAGCAATATGGACAATCACAATACATTAGCAAGTGCCTTGTATTAACTTCCTCTACATAATAAATGCTATTTGTTGAAGTGACACAACCCCTCTAAGGGGCAGGGAACTGTGGAGGCCACTATTAAAGGGGCAGCTGCTATGGAGGTCACTGTTAAGGCAGCAGGGTACTGTGAAGTCACTGTTAAAGGGGCGGGATGTTGTAGAGGTCACTATGATGGAGAACACTGTGGATATCTTTTAACGACACACACACAAACATTAAATGAAATAGATGAAATATACCCGTGTAAAGCCGGGTCCTTCTGCTAGTGTGCTATAAAACTCAGCCAAAACCCTCTATAAATTTCCACCATATCCATAGTTGTGCCCTAACTGACAGCCACAGTGCCCCACAGGTGCCATAGTGTCTTTAACTTTTGGGTGACCATTTGTCCTCTTTTTTTCCTGATATGTCCTCTTTCTGGGACCTAAAAAAAACTATCCAGCCAGAATTTAAAATCCAAAAATATCTGAGATTCTCAAAGGGGGTGGGGGTGGAGGACAGTGCAGGGTGGGCACTATAATCTGCTACAGAGTAAGAGCTGAAGGATCTGTGATGATGTCACAGTACAGGAGGGGCCGGAGCTTAGCAGTACAGGGGAGAAGTGTTAAGGACCCGTGATTATGTCACTGTCATGTGATCAGTGCAGGCGGGGATGGAGTTCAGCAGTGGAGAAGTAGTGAGCCTGAGAAACCTTGGAAGTTGTAGTCCTTGACTCTAATACTCCCTCTCTGAATTATCCTCTGATATTTCACAATAATAGAATGGACATGCTAGGAGTTGTAGTCCTCGGCAATGTCAGACTGGCACCCCACTACAAATATACATGCAAATATACCCACCGGGGTACAAGTGAATCCCTCCGTGGGCCCTGAACAAGGTGGGGACACTAGTCCCCCACCCCCTGCACACCTGGCACAGTTGAGTGACTGCACTACATACAGATGGGCAGCATCTCAACCAGCCTATGTTCATATGGAAAACTGGGCAGATTATTTAACAGTTTATTATTGTAGATGGATTGGGTGGCTGAGATGACTTCTAGACACTGGGACAGCCCAGCCAGTATCCTCGTTTCCTAAGCATCCGCCTTCTTGAGGTCACTCCAGGGACCCCAATAATCAGTCACCTTGTAGTGTCTTGCTGCTGTCTGCTGCTGTGTGAATGGGTAATATTTTGCAGGTATCTGTGCAGTGGGCCCCCAGAATGAATTTTACTGGTGGGCCCTAGGCACCCCAGTCCAACACTGGATGAGATAATCATTTCATTTTTACCTTCAGTAGTTTTTCTTACCTTCATGGACTTGCAAGCTATGCCTTTGGAGCTTGACATGTCTAGTATAAGCAAAGTATTTTTCCAAATAAACCAATTTCCTTTGGCTAATTAAAGGTACCTTTGAAACCATTTCTCTCTCATCCATTAACATTCATTTTAATACATTAAGCCACTTGTCTAACCATATTTCCTGTAAAAGGTTCTCAGAGGAACCATAAATTACACAATAGGGAGAGATTTATCATAAGGGGAATTTTTAAAGTCAGTTTTGCAGAAGTCAGTGTTACCTTAATTTGTGAAATGTTGCACGATGTTTGAAAGATTTGGTGCATCTTTAAAGAGGACCTGTAAAGACTTTTTGAAATGAAAATGGCTTATATGCCAAGACACCTACTGGTCCCCTGAGCATTGTGGTTTTTTTTTAAATATTATTAATTTGTGCCCCCATTGTCAAGTTATTACCGCAATTTGTTCTGGGGGCCTAGGACCAAAGAGATGTAGACCTGCTCTCTGCTTAGTGGGTGGGTGGCCTCACCATTGCTCTGACGCTGTCCAATGATGAAAGGTACAGCCTGATCTCAAGAGAGATGTAACTAATATCTTAATACCAGGCTGTGAGAAGAACCAGTTCTTAGCCCTCCTACAGCTCCATCAACAGAAAACAAAAAAAAACAACTTGAGTATCAAAATGTTGCAAAACAAAAATGTTTTTCAAAAGGTTTTACATTTTTGAATGTAGGAGAAAACATAAAAATGTGTTACTGTAATCATGCCGACCTGCAGAATCATGTAATTATTACTGCATAGGCTGTAAAAACTATAAATAGAAAACAAGTCCTCATGTCTGCCGAAAAATGTAAAAGTTATGGCTCTTGGATGGCGAATAGAATAAATCTCAAATGTCGCTGTCAAAATTGGTTCGGTCCTGAAAGGGTTAATGGTGATTCATATTATAATAAGATGAATTTGTGGTGAGAAACATTTAGACAATTTTCCCATTACCCGCACAGTGGCAACATAGTCCACGCTCTGTATACACCTTGTAATCAGTATTATTAATCCCTGTTCCCTCGGTGTGGGAGGAAACCTGACTACTGGGAGGACAACCACACAAGCATAGGGAGAGGATGCAGAGTCCGGGTGGATGCGAGCCCCTGGTCATATTCGGACTTAGGACCCAAGAACTGCAAGGCTGCCACATGTTCACTCCAGGGTTTAATAGAGGAAGAGTCAGACTGTCATCCTCCATTTGTTCACTCATTTGAATTTCCGTCATCATTGTGAAGTCCAGTTCTGATGTCTAGTCTCCAGTCAGTGTTATTGTCTTGATTGAATGAACAGAATTGGTAGGGTGTTGCAAAGTATGCTTCGGAGCTAATTTGTAGCAGCATAGTTTGTTGGAGAACTCGGTTACCAGTAAACAGCTTTGGTTGGTGACTTGTCTAGTTTAAGAAAATATGTAGGTTTGTTTGGCCGTTTTTCTATATAAAATAATACCCAGTTTATGGACATAGGCTGGTTGAGATGCTGTACTCTGCCTATCTGTATTTAGTGAAGTCACTCTACTGTGCCATCTGCCAGGTGTGCAGGGGGTGAGGGACTAGTGGCCCACCTTGTTTGGGGCCAACTTGGGGATTCACCTGTATATATTTGCATGTATATTTGTAGTGGGGTGCCAGTCCGACATTGGAGAGAACTACACCTCCTAACATGTCCATTCTGTTATTGTATTGGTTATTATAGGCGTGTCCAAGCTGATTAGAACACAAAGAGAAGTGCACAATAGGGTAAACAATATTTTAGGTGACTAATACAAAATGGAGACTTACCTTGGGGGTTGTGCTATAGATAAGCACAACCCTTTTGTAGGCTTGTATGGTAATAAGAATCCGGATATCGGGTATGCTGCTGCAGGAGTGTGTCCTTGATGAACAGAGGCCCAATGCCTCAAGGAAATATAGTAGAAGCGGAAAATCCTGACGCAAAGAACACTGGTACAGATGGATTTTACATCAAACGATTCGTCTTTATTGTAGAATGTATAGTAAATCCAGAATAAAACATCAAGTTTTGGGGAAAGTTAAAGGGGTATTCCCATCTCACAAATGTAGTTTGTATAGTTAGATATACCCATACCAATATTATTACTAATAGAATGTATTTATATAAAATGTACCGTTTAGAAAATTTTCCTATTTGTATAGACATTGTCCCACACACATCAGTCAGGCCGTTGCCCCTAGTTACGGCCACTGTGGCCATGTAGTAGTGGTGGCCGGCTTACTCTTGTTCCAACCCGATCTGAGGTAACTGCTATATTGTGAATGCACATTACATCAGCATGCGGAGACACATATTAGGATACTTTCACATCTGCATTTTGGACGCTACCAGTCCAAAACGCAATGGTCAGAATACGTCCAAAACACAGACTTTATATACGGATCCTGCTCCATAGAGATGAATTGATCTTGGAACAGGATCCGTTTCTCTGTGTTTTGGAATCGCAGACAAAAATTCTACAACCCTAAGATGTGTCTCCGCATGTTCATGTAATGTGCGTTCACAATACAGTAGTTACCTCAGAGCGGGTTTGAACAAGATCAAGGTGGCCACCACTACTACACTGCCGCAGTGGTCGTAACCAGGGGCAACGGCCTGACTGATGTGTGTGGGACAATGTGAATACCCCTTTAAAGGGGTATTCTCATCTTGGACAATGGGGGCATATCGCTAGGATATGCCCCCATTGTCCTATAGGTGCGGGTCCCGCCGCTGGGACCCGCACCTATAACGAGAACGGGGCCCCCAAAGTGAAGAAGTGCGCACTGCACAAGCGCGGCCCGCTCTCCATTCACTTCTATGGGGCCGCCGGAAATAGCCGAGCGCTGGCTCGGCTATCTCCGTCGGCTCCATAGAAATGAATGGGAGCGGTGGCCGTGCATGCGCAGTGCGCACTTCTTCACTTCGGGGGCCCCGTTCTCGATATAGGTGCGGGTCCCAGCGGCGGGACCCGCACCTATAGGACAATGGGGGCATATCCTAGCGATATGCCCCCATTGTCCAAGATGAGAATACCCCTTTAAGTCCCATTCATCAGGTAAGTACATTCATATGGACAAGTTGCACCCACATGGGTTTATAAACTAAAAAAAAAATTGCCAAAAAACGCATTTGGGGGTTGTCCCATAGGAGTGGGACTGACCCCAGATGCTTTCACATTTACATAATCAAAAGAGAAAGCAAAATAAAATAATATAAAGGAACCGCTTAATATAAATACACTGAACCATGTAATTCAAAGGATTAAGCATAATTCTAGTTTTTTAATTATTTAATTAGTTAATCGAGGGATTATTCTTATGAATCGGACCTCTATGGTCACCTGGACCACAAAACATATATGGTCATCTGAATGAGGACTTACCAAGGACTGTACTTTGTTCCCCTAGCAACCAACACCCTCAGCATCAGGCTGTTATTATGGGATATCAGAGGAGGGGGGGGGTATAAGAGGAGAGGACTACAACTCCCAGTATGTCCAGGGTGTAATTATGGGATATCGGAGGTGTAAAACTGATTGTACTATGCTGTTAGTCTGTTCATTTACATGGTGAGGTCTGGAAGGGGTTAAATAAGAGCAAGATTAGAGTAAGATTTCTGAACGGGGTCACCCTTTTTTGCTCGGGTACTCTGTGTGTTAGGACATCTAGGGTTATATCTAGAGATATCAATCCACTACCCTTAGTTCCTTTGCGCCTATTACACCTGTTGGTTGTTTATCCTTACAATACATGCCTCACTGCATGTGATTTTGTATATTGCATATGTGGTGAATGCGCCCCTTTGTTTTATAGTTTCAATTTTAAAATAGTTTTTTTTATCCTATTAACATTACAGGTTATGTTCTTGTACCATGCTTTCAGCTCTCTTTAAAGTTGTGCAGTGGAAGGGTGGTTTGAAGAATCAGGCCAGAAGTAAAAGTGTAACCGTCTCTCTTTACTACAAAAATTGCTAAGTAGAAATAGAAACGTCATTATATTCCAATAAAGTGTTTTCAGCTCTCAAATGACCACGACATCTGAGGGGATAAACGTCTGTTGTTTAAAGACCGGACTCCATCCATATATGTACAGCGGCGGTCTTGAAAGGGTTAAAGGGAACGTGTCATCAGAAAATGACCTATTTTCAAAATCAAGTTTTTTTTTGTTTTTTTTTAATATTTGTAAATTTTATTTTTATTTTCCCTGTCAATATATGCAAAAAAAATCCTAAATCCTGCATTTTTCACACTGGCCACTATGCCTAATCATAGGCACCACTGCTTGATCTCTATGGATCACTTTTGATCATTTTCATCACAGGCAGGATTACAATGGCAGATAACACCTCCAATATATACAGTACATAACACAGAATCCACCATTCACAATAGGTGATGTCACAGCTTATCTGTTCTTTCCTTGTACAATTATTTTTGTACAAATCAAAAAGAATGCCTAGAAAATTCTCCCATAGAAGTCAATGGGGCTCACTTATCACACTGTATGCTGGACTTGATAGCCCCCTGTGCCACGAGAGGATGCATTTAATTTATGACGAGGCACATCCGTCATCATAAATTAGGAGCGTCTTCTGGCTGTCCATGCCCCTAGATTGAAATGTACACCAGCTTGTAGCTGGCATACATTTTAATCATCATTTACACCAGAAAACACCACACCCCATTACATCCACCTTTTGTAAAGTGGTAAGGGTGGCATATAAACGCCACTTGAGCCTACAACTTTTTTACACCAGTTTCTGGCATAGAGGCTCACAGTGAATTACCCCCCCCCCCCCCCCCCCCCAATGAGTCTTCTCTAGAGTGTTGTATTATTGGGCCATGGTGGCTGCTGTAAAGCATACCTCTAAATGCTGTTAAAGGGTTACTGACACATTGACCGTGTGCAGTACCCCAATTGCAAATTGCTCTTCATTTTATGCCATTTAATCTGTTCATGCTTTGTTTTAAACATTGTATGTATTCCCAAAAGCTGCCTGTAGGTGTCAGTGTTTAGTTAATTTTGTCCCTGACTCAGTAGAGGGAATTAGCTTTCCCCTCTGAGGGAGGAGCTTTCTAATGACTATTCCATCAGCCGCATGGAGTTCACTAGAGCTTCACAGTTTGTCACTGGAATTCTCTTCCACAACTCCATGATGACATCACAGAGCTGGTGGATGTTAGAGACCTTGCACTCCTGCACCTTCCGTTTGAGGATGCCTCACAGATGCTCAATACTGTTTAGGTCTGGAGACATGCTTGGCCAGTCCAGCACCTTTACCCTCAGTTTCTTTAGCAAGGCAGTGGTTGTCTTGGAAGTGTGTTTGGGGTCGTTATCATGTTGGAATACTGCCCTGTGGCCCAGTTTCCAAAGGGAGGGGATCATGTTCTGCTTCAGCATGTCACAATACATATTGGCATTCATGGTTCCCTCAATGAACTATAGCTCCCCACAGCCGGCAGCACTCATGCAGTCCCAAACCACGACACTCAGGGGCATAGCTATAGAGGGTGCAGAGGTAGCAGTCGCTACTGGGCCCAGGAGCCTAAGGGGGCCCAAAGACCCTTGTGCCGCATAAGAAGACACACAAAGTACTGAGGGATGGAGAGGCCAAGCTGAACTCTTGCACCAGGGCCCATGAGCCTTTAGCTACGCCCCTGACGACACTCCCACCACCATGCTTGACTGTAGGCAAGACACAGTTGTCTTTGTACTCCTCACCTGGTTGCCGCCACACACTTGACACCATCTGAACCAAATAAATTTATCTTGGTCTCATCAGACCACAGGACATGGTTACAGTAATCCATGTCCTTAGTCTGCTTGTCCTCAGCAAACTGTTTGCAGGCTTTTATGTGCATCATCTTTAGAAGAGACGACACCCAGGCAGAGCAATTTGATGCAGTGTGCGGCGTATGGTCTTAGCACTGACAGGCTGACCCTTTAACCTCTGCAGCAATACTGGCAGCACTCATACATCTATTTTGAAAAGACAACCTCTGTATATGACGCTGAGCACATGCACTCAATTTCTTTGGTTGACCATGGCAAGGCCTGTTCTGTGTGGAAAGTATTTTTAAACTGCTGTATGGTCTTGGCCACTGTGCTGCAGCTCAGTTTCAGGGTCTTGGCAATCTTCTTATAACCTAGGCCATCTTTATGTAGAGCAATAATTCTTTTTTTCAGATCCTCAGAGAGTTCTTTGCCATGAGGTGCCATGTTGAACTTCCAGTGACAGTATGAGAGAGTGAGAGAGTGGGTGGGAGAGAGGGTTGTACTCACTTTTGTTGCCAGCGGTTTAGACATTAACACCTTAAGGACCCAGCCATTTTTCACCTTAAGGACCAGGCCATTTTTAGCAAATCTGACATGTCTCACTTTAAGTGGTGATAACTTTAGAACACTTTTACTTATCCAGGCCATTCTGAGATTGTTTTCTCGTCACATATTGTACTTCATGACAGTGGTAAATTTGAGTCAAAATATTTCATTCTTATTTATAAAAAAAATACCAAATTTACCAAAAATTTAGAAAAATTAGCAAATTTCCAAATGTCAATTTCTCTACTTTTAAAATACATAGTAATACCTCCAAAAATAGTTATGACTTTACATTCCCTATGTGTCTACTTCAGGTTTGGGCCATTTTGAAAATTACATTTTATTTTTTTGGGACGTTAGAAGGCTTAGAAATTTAGAAGCAAATCTTGAAATTTTTCACAAAATTTCCAAAACCCACTTTTTAAGGACCAGTTCAGGTTTGAAGTCACTTTGTGAGGCTTCCATCATAGAAACCACCCAAAAATGACCCCGTTTTAGAAACTACACCCCTCAAGGTATTCAAAACTGATTTTACAAACTTTATTAACCCTTTAGGTGTTCCACAAGAATTAAAGGAAAATGTAGCCAAAATCTCAGAATTTCACTTTTTTGGCAGATTTTCCATATGAATCATTTTATTCTGAGAATAAAGCAAGGGTTAACTGCCAAACAAAACTCAGTAATTATTACCCTGATTCTGTAGTTTACAGAAATGCCCCATTTGTCATCGTAAACTGCTGTACAGGCACACGGCAGGGCGCAGAAGGAAAGGAACGCCAGGGCAGATTTCACTGGAAAAAGTTTAAGTTGCCACGTCACATTTGATGCACCCCTAGAGTAGGAAACTCCAAAAAACTGACCCCATTTTGGAAACTGGCAGTTTTGGCATTGTTTTTATTTTTTGTTATTTACAACATTCATCTGACAGGTTAGATCGTGTGATATTTTTATAGAGCAGGTCCGTTACGGACGCGGCAATATCTAATATGTATACTTTTTTTTATTTATTTAAGTTTTACACAATATTTTTGAAGCACAAAAAAATCACATTTTAGTGTCTCCATAGTCAGAGAGCTGTAATTTTTTTTATTTTTTGGGCGATTGTCTCAGGTAGGTGCTCATTTTTTGCGGGATGAGATGACGATTAGATTGGTACTATTTTGGGGGGCATACGCTTTTTTGATCGCTTGGTATTATATTTTTTGTGATGAAATGTGACAAAAAATGCCTTTTTTTAGACAGTTTTTATTTTTTTATTTTTTACAGTGTTCACCTGAGGCGAGAGATGATGCTATATTTTTGTAGAGCAGGTTTTTACGGACGTGGCGATACCTAACATGTATACTTATTTTTATTTATTTAAGTTTTACACAATAATATCCTTTTTGAAACAAAAAAAATCATGTTTTAGGGTCTCCATAGTCAGAGAGCTGTAGTTTTTTTATTTTTTGGGCGATTGTCTCAGGTAGGGGCTCATTTTTTGCGGGATGAGATGACGATTAGATTGGTACTATTTTTGGGGGCATACGCTTTTTTGATCGCTTGGTATTACATTTTTTGTGATGAAATGTGACAAAAAATGGCTTTTTTAGACAGTTTTTATTTTTTATTTTTTACAGTGTTCACCTGAGGGGAGAGATCATGCTATATTTTTGTAGAGCAGGTTTTTACAGACGTGGCGATACCTAACATGTATACTTATTTTTATTTATTTAAGTTTTACACAATAATATCCTTTTTGAAACAAAAAAAATCATGTTTCAGTGTCTCCATAGTCAGAGAGCTGTAGTTTTTTTTATTTTTTGGGCGATTGTCTCAGGTAGGGGCTCATTTTTTGCGGGATGAGATGACGATTAGATTGGTACTATTTTTGGGGGCATACGCTTTTTTGATCGCTTGGTATTACATTTTTTGTGATGAAATGTGACAAAAAATGGCTTTTTTTAGACAGCTTTTATTTTTTATTTTTTACAGTGTTCACCTGAGGGGAGAGATAATGCTATATTTTTGTAGAGCAGGTTTTTACGGACGTGGTGATACCTAACATGTATATTTATTTTTATTTATTTATTTAAGTTTTACACAATAATATCCTTTTTGAAACAAAAAAAATCATGTTTTAGGGCAGGGGTCAGGAACCTTTTTGGCTAAGAGAGCCGTAAACGCCACATATTTTGAAATATAATTCCGCGAGAGCCGTACAAAATGTTTAAAGGGCCATTGACAGATCAATCGCTCCAATGTTCACTTAGTACAGCAAGGAATGCTCCTCCCTGCTGTATAAAGCCACAACTGGACTGAAACAATGGTAATTAGCAGTAAAAAAATTAAATAAATAACTTACATTGTGAGCTTGCGATGCATGACATCAGTCCAGCAGTCTGGCTTCTTCTTTTTCCTGCGCATGACTGGAAGCTGGCATTGGTGTAATATGGGTGGCAGATGTTTTTTAAGGCCATATTTTTTTTTTTTTTTTGGGGGGGGCTATATAATGGATTATGTGGGATTATTTTCAGGGGTGAAGTGGGAAGGGGGGGTTGGTGGGACACACTGTATTACACAGCCCCTTTATTGATGCAGCTCACTGCTGCTGACCATGAGGCTGTGTAACAATTTCCATGTTATAATGTTCACCTTCAAAGCAGCAGCACAGCCAGGGGTTTCTGGAACGTCCAAGGGAGACACAAGGGAGGAGGCAGATGCCGCTTCACTAGGGGACGCAGGTGCGTGCTTGCAGACGGCGCGGGCTATGCAGGGAGTTATGGGAAATGTAGTCCATGCTCCCTGCCGCTCACCACTGCCGCCAATGCTTATCAGGCCATCAAAGAACTACCAATATCAGCGTGCACCGCGGCCTGATGGAGCGCGGTGCATGCATCCTTCCCATAGACAGGTAGCAGGGGCGTAGCTAAAGGCTCATGGGCCCTGGTGCAAGAGTTCAGCTTGGGCCCCTGCCCCCCCCCCCCCCCCGCCTAATACAGCGCCTCATACCTCTTACATCCAGTATAATACAGCGCCCCATACCTCTTACATCCAGTATAATACAGCGCCCCATACCTCGTACATCCAGTGACGTCTCCTCGGATGTAACATCTTCTCTTTCCTCATCTTCTCCTTTCAGACCAGACGCCATTTTTCAGCCATTTCTCATGTCTGCAGTTTGACAGAAACAATCTTAGTTTACTACTTTCCATCATCCTCCCATCTTCTGGACAAATCATCCTACCACCCCCAGTACTGTGCCACTAGTACCACACAGATTATGTGCCAGTAAGAAATGCCCCAATAATGCGCCAGAAGTTCCCCCATTGATTCCCCCCCAAAATCATGTGCCAGTAAGAAATGCCCCAGTGCCCCCATTGTGCCAGAAAAATGCCCCCCATACCAGTAAAAATGGCCCCAGTGCCTGTAATAATGCCCCAGTGCCCCCTTTGTGCCAGTAAGAAATGCCCCAGTGCCCCCATGTGCCAGAAAATGCCCCCCATACCAGTAAAAATGGCCCCCAGTGCCTGTAATAATGCCCCCCAGTGCCCCCTTGTGCCAGTAAAAAATGCCCCAGTGCCCCATGTCAGTAAAAATGCCACCCAGTACCAGTAAAAATGCCCCCAGTGCCCCATGTGCCAGTAAAAATGCCCCCAGTGCCCCCATGTGCCAGTAAAAATGCCCCCAGTGCCAGTAAAATGCCCCCAGTGCCCCCATGTGCCAGTAAAAATGCCCCCAGTACCAGTAAAAATGCCCCCAGTGCCCCATGTGCCAGTAAAAATGCCCCCAGGCCCCCATGTGCCAGTAAAAATGCCCCCAGTGCCCCATGTGCCAGTAAAATGCCCCCAAGTGCCAGTAAAAATGCCCCCCAGTGCCCCATGTGCCAGTAAAAATGCCCCCAGTGCCAGTAAAATGCCCACAGTGCCCCCCATGTGCCAGTAAAAATGCCCCAGTGCCCCCATGTGCCAGTAAAATGCCCCAAAGCCCCCATGTGCCAGTAAAATAATAAAAAAAAAATTAACACTTATACTTTACCTTCAGCAGCGATGCGATGCAGGCCTCTTTCTGGCCTGTGTCCCGCGCTGTACGGCTCAGGCTCATGACGTCATCAGGCGCCTGAGCCGGCCTCTGATAGGCTGCAGGCCCAGTGCCTGCAGCCTATCAGAGGAACGGGCAGGGGAGACACCTCTCCTCCCCTGCCCCAGTACAATACAGTCATCTGTATCGCCGTCCTGAGGACGGCGATACAGATGACTATGGAGATGAGCGCTTCCATAATGGAAGCGCTCATCTCCCTCTGCAGGGCCGCGCCGCACCTGACGCCACTGACAGGTAGGAGCCCTGTCTGCGAGCCAGATACGGCCATCAAAAGAGCCATATCTGGCTCGCGAGCCATAGGTTCCCGACCCCTGTTTTAGGGTCTCCATAGTCAGAGAGCTGTAGTTTTTTTAATTTTTTGGGCGATTGTCTTGGTTAGGGGCTCATTTTTTGCGGGATGAGATGACGGTTAGATTGGTACTATTTTTGGGGGCATACGCTTTTTTGATCGCATGGTATTACATTTTTTGTGATGAAATGTGACAAAAATGACTTTTTTTTAGACAGTTTTTATTTTTTACGGTGTTGACCGGGCGGGCTGGATCATGTAATATTTTAATAAAGTAGGTTTTTACGGACGTGGCAATACCTAATATGTATATTTTTTATTTTTTTTTTCTATTTTTATGTGTTTCTTTATGGGGAAGGGGCTTTTTTTTATTGAAACTTTATTTATTTATTTTTTGTTAAAACACTTTTATTTAACTTTTTTTTTAACATTTCACTTATGTCCCAGTAAGGGACTTTAACATTTCAGGGTCTGATCCCTGATTGAATGCAGCACAATACATCTGTATTGTGCTGCATTCAACTGTCAGCGTCTCACACTGTGAGACGCTGACCGTTGCCTAGGAGACCCAGCGCTGTGGCTGGGTCTCCTGGGCTTCCGTAGATGGGAGTCCCGATCCCTTTGGGCAAGGCATCGTTAAGTAACGCCATATTAGGACGAGCATTCTCGTCCTAGGTCGGCAAGGTGTTAATGGCTGTGTGTTATTTTGAGGCCACTCCAAATTTACACTGTTATACAAGCTGTACAGTGGCTATACATTGTATCAAAGTGTCATATCTTTAGTGTTGTCACATGAAAAGATAGAATAAAATATTTACACAAAATGTGAGGTACTCACATTGAGGGTGTACTCACTTTTGTGAGGTACTGTAACAACACCTTTCACATGTATATGTTTGGGAGATCGTTTGATTATCTGCATCCCTCAGTCTGAGAATTGAAGAGCTGATTGTGAGACTTTTTGTATGTGAATGGTTTGTAGTCTCTTGTGCCTACTTTGTTGCTATGAGTGTGGATGGTTTGTAGTCTGGGACGCCCTTCTGTATGCCTGAAATCATCTTGAAAAGGTTGAAAAGTGTTTACAAGGGGATCAGGGACTACTACTACTCCTATTATCATCATCATTATTGCTGTTTGGCTACATACAGCTATTGCGAAGATACTTGCCTTGGAACAGTGCCTATATATCAATATATCATTGGATGTACTACAACTCCCATTCCGAAGTTAAGTAAAGAGAGATGTTTATTCTCGTTCAACTGACCTGATTAATTTCTCCAGCATTATACACCGTCCACTGCACCTACATGCCCTATTTTCCACCCATACAAAATGTTAACACCAAGGGAACTCCAACATCTGGGTGTGCCCAGAGGGAAGAAAGGGTGCACCCTCCTATCACTTCCCTGGCCCTAAGGAGCATTGGTGTGAGGATTGCCACTGTGAATAATCATTGCAATCAGAGTCACTACCATTCTCATGAATGGTAGTTGAATGAATTTAAATTAATTAAATACAAATTATACTGAATTGGGGGAGATTTATCAAACTGGTGTAAAGGAAAACTGGCTTAGTTGCCATAGCAACCGATCAGATTCCACTTTTCATTTTCTAAAGGAGCTTTCTAAAGGAGTTTTGCTTTACACCAGTTTTAATAAATCTACCCCTATATTTGACTGCTCAGCCACTCCTGCTCTATGCCATGCTGCTGGCACATTACACTGCATTTTCATGACAGGTTCTCTTTAAAAAGAATCTGTTGCCCTGAATTTAGACTACTATCTACAGTAATGCATGAGTAGTACTGCAGATAAGGAGTCCAGATCACTATTTAATATTTTCTACTGCCTATGGTTCTCCTGCTGTCAGCACTCAAAGCTGCATTGAAATACACAGTCAGGACTGCTGCACATGCTAACATAATGGAGAGGACTCATGTGCACATGCGCAGCAGTCCTGACAATTTATTTCAATTTAGCTCTGAGCGATGACAGCGGGGGGAAGGGGAGCAGTCAGAAATAAAATAAAATAGTGATCTGGACTCCTTATCTGCAGTACTACTCATGTATTACTGTAGATAATGGTTCAAAATCGGGTTGACAGATTCCCTTTAAGAACAGATGGCTGTCACAAACTCACCTGTACAGGCTGCAGTGGCGCGATCTCTGTCTTTGGCACTAGACTTCGGTATTCCTATGTGCGTATTGAAAAACATTTTAACATAGGATTCTGAAGTGGGCTTTGGTACCGGGGTACCAGCTGGTACTACAGCCCACTTTGGATTCCTATTTTGAAATGTTTTTCAATACACACATAGGAATACCGAAGTAATTTACCGAAGTCTCGCACTACTTCTGCCTAGACGAAGTTTGGCTCCACGGAGCCAATACATTTTAATGCTGTTTGGAAAAAGCATTAAAACCAAAGTTTTTGAACAAATCAACTTCGGATCTAGGATCCAATGTTCAAATCGCTGAAGCCTACTTCTGACCACACTCTGTCTCACGTTTGGTACTTCATAGCCTGTCTGGTTCTGACCCATTTACATACGGCTCTGTTTTTGTGTTGTTTTGTCTATTGGTATTTTTCTGTCTCTGCACGTAAGTAGCGCAGGGGCTGTCGACCAATTGCAGTCCTGTTATCTAGGGCTTGTACTGCAAGTAGGTAGGGAAAGCTGACTGGGTTCTAGGTCAGGGCTTACTGTCCGTATTTGTCCATACCTACAGGCGTTACAATGGCAGTCCCCATATTCACGTTCAGGAAATAGAATAAAAAAAATCTGTAATCACAAAATAAAAAAAAGATTAGAAAAAAAGGATATGTGTCTATCTGATTTTAACTGTCAGAAAAAAAAGTATGCTGACACATTCCCATGAAATGAGGTCGTTATTTTTCTCAGTGAAAATATGAGAATACATCTTACTTGAAGTAACCTCTCCCCCTAAGGCCTCATGTACACGACCGTTGCAATACACGGGCACTGGCCATGTGCACTCCATATCACGGTGTCACGTACCGTGTGGTTATCGTGACACGTGTTCCATGTTGCTCATGTTTGTGCCCTGGTATTCCGGATTTGGTTGTATGCTGGTTGCCAGGGGCAACGTGTAAATTGGTGGTGTCTCGGTTGTTCTCCGTGACACAGCTTCCATGTTGCTCATGTTTGTGTCCTGGCATTCTGGCTGCGGTAGTAGGCCGTGGTTGCCAGGGGCAACGTGTAGTTTTGGTTGCTGGTATGTTCCCTTATTGCATACTTCCCTCCTTCCCGGTCTGGTTCTCATGGGGTTAACATATTGACCTGGGTGTGGTCACTAGGTGCTTTTATTCTGTTGTTGCTAGCCTGGTGGGTTAGTTGTGCTAAAGCCTCCGTTGGTGCTGGAGCTATGCACCTTTCCTGGGATTCCATCTGCCCAGTCCTTGTGGCCACTTAATATGTCAACGAGGTCTTCCCATCCCCTTCCCTTATCCTGGTCGTGTGGTTTATGTACGGGTGGGTGTTTGGTCTGTGACTGCCATGTGTCTTCTGACATGGAGTCCAGACATTCCCTGTATGTATGTGCCTTCGGTGAGAGGGCTCCAGGGTTCCCCGGAGGGGGAACAGCGATACTGTGAGTTGTTGCCGGTGAGCTGGTTCCTGGGTGTGTTGTGTGTACTGAGTCCTGTTAAGGGTTCGGGTTCCAGTACATGTGCCTGGGCTCCTGTCTTTGGTGTATGGACTGCTGGTGCTTCTATCAGCAGTATCAGCAGGTAAGTTGCCAGGTGCACCGGGACCATCCTGGAGGTGCAGTCAGTGAGTTCTGGATAAGTGCATCCCTACCATCTGGGGCTCTGTGAAGAACGGGGCTCACTGGGTTTCTGCCCTCTGGGTTTGGTTTCTGGTGTTTCCGGTGCACTTGGTTCAGTGGTTTTCCTTGCCACTGGCTTCTTGCCTGCTGATCGGTTTTCATCTCACTGTAGTGTATCGGTGTATGCTCGGTGTGGAGTTTCCCCCCCCCACACCGTAGCGTGACACACGGATGCTGACCCATTCACTTGAATGGGTCCGCAATCTGGGAGATGCGGTGCGGAACAGTCCGCACCTGAAAAAAATAGAACATGTTCTAATTTTTTACTGTACCGACAGTCGGATGCGGATCGTGGACCCCATTCAAGTGAATAGGTCAGCGATTGGCATGTGGCAGCCCCACAGTCGGTGGCCATGCATTGCGGTCTGCAGCACGGGCACAGCCGGCACACGTTTGTGTGCATGAGGCCTAAAAAAGACACTGGTACGAGATTTAACACACAGGGAAATCAGTTTTGTAGGAGTCTGCATTTCCATAATTTGCAGCAAATACATACGGTAGTTTCGCACAATGTTATAGATATGATAAATTTGCCACATGTTTTAGTCTCACAATTCTATGTTGAGATGTTACTCTACTTTCTACACCAACTCATTACTGGAGTACAATTGAGACAATTTGTGCAACTTTTTATAAAGTTGAAGTTCATAAATCTGGCTTAAATCAGCTGAAAGGGCTAACCATGTCTGCTTTCCCAACCACTTTTCAACACTGGAGTGATTGGTGTGAAAATGCCAATTTTTTAAATAAATATGTCCAAAATGTCACAAAGCCCTATTTTAGACTTTTTGAGGGTCATGTATTATCACTCACAGTTTTTGGCATAAAAAAGATGCATAGCCCATTTTGCAACTTTTCAAATGCTCGGGGCGTGGCCTGGCTGTAATGGCGTGAGGGAGCAGACACGCTGAGCTCCTCCAGAATCCTACTGAAGGCATCCTGTACAGCAACCCTATCGGGCTTTTAGTGATTCCGGGCGGCGAAGGTACTTACCTGGATCTGTGGGGAGGCAGACAGAAGAGCGGACCGGGTCTTTGTGGAGCGGTGGTGGCCTTTTCTGTTGTGAAGCGGTGGGTGCGCTCTGGCTGTAAGGAGGAGGTGGACGCAGAGTTGGAGTGCTGAAGCAAGCCACGCGGGAGTCGGGTCCCGGAGGAAGAGCAAAAGGAGGCTCGGGTGTGGAGGCACTTACAGAGTGCAGTGGCCCCGGAGAGGACGGAACCGGCACAGAGTTTGTGGTAACGGGTGCCAAGTGGAGCGGACACGTGGCGGGAGCCATCTTGGTGCCAGGGCTAGGCTTCAAAGGGGGAAGAGAAAGGCACGCTGAGTATGGCACGGATATTCCAGGGACTCTGGGGCTGATATCTCTGGACTAGCCTCAGATAGGCGATCCTGAGTTCTTTTGGGCTCCATGTGGCTGACGCCATTTTGTATGCTGCAGTGAAAGCCTACACTTGATAAGGCTCTGTGCCCACTGTGGGCCTCAAGATATAAGTGGCTGGTATAGGGGCCTGAAACTATCCTGGGGTACCAGTATCCAGCTGCCCCAGTGTGTTCTGCTAAAATCTACGCACCAGGTTGTGCTGAATTATAGAGTCTTAAGACTGTGTCTATATACTATACGGTATCATCTCTGCACTTGAATACATTCAGGGTCACTGTATCTCGACTGTATGGGCCGCAAAACACTTACAAGTTCTAATTCATCTATCGCCAAAGTATACGCTGACGCTATGAGTCAAACAGAGCAAGAAGGGGGTGAAGACACTCTAACTGCCCAGTCTGCAGAGGCATCACAAATTATGAAGGTGATTGCTACATGTCAGGCAGCCCTCATAGCGAAAATTGATCATGTTCAATGTGACCTTATCTGTCTGCGGCACGACTTTGATAAAATACGTGAAAGAACCACAGAGGTGGAGCGCAGATTAAGTGATGTAGAGGATGTGTCTCTAGCCGGTGAAATTAATACTAGACAGCTGCAGCAACAAGTAAAGATACTCCAGGCCAGAGCTGAGGATGCTGAGAATCGTAATAGAAGAAATAATATCCGGATCCTGGGCCTGCCAGAACGAGTGGAGGGGTCCAATCCTGAGATGTTTGCAGAACAGCTAATCAAAGAGACTCTCCAACCCATTGCTCTTTCCAGTTGCTTCGTTATTGAGAGAGCTCACAGAGTTCCCACCAAGCCGTTGCCTCCTGGAGCTCCAACTAGGCCGTATATCATGAAGATCCTGAATTACAGGGATAGAGATGCCATCTTGTTGGCAGCACGGCAGAAGGGCAACATCACTTTTGAGAATGCGAGACTGTCCTTTTACCCTGATTTCACTTCGGAGGTCCAAAAGCGGAGAAGGCAGTTTAATGAAGTCAGGGCCCGGCTGAGGGAGTTGAATATTAAATATGCCATGCTATACCCTTCTCGACTGCGAGTGCAAGACGGTGAAACTGTCCGGTTCTTTGAATCTCCGGAAGCGGCTGCGGATTGGATCGACAGACGTCCAGATATGAGACCTCGTTGCTGAACGGATGAGCTTCACGTAGATATGTAGAGACTATAGATCTATGAGTCTCTTTTCTGTCTGCTTTCCTGTATTGGAGGCCGATCGCCTTCGTTTCCTCTTCTCCTGTTTAAAAGTTTTTGAATGCATAATGGTATTATTAAGCTGAAGGGTTGCTGTTCCAAGAGTACTGTTGAAGAGGAGAAGGAGTTAAAGAATAGTTTCATTGTTCTAACTAGCTTTAGAGGGCTAAGATAGCTAGGGGCGGACGCCCTATTGTTTAAGTTAGGGATACAAGCTCGACCATGTTGGGTAGGTCTGGGCAGGGTGGGGGGTTTGTGGGTTCGGGGGGTTTATATGTTCCTGTTGTATGTATGTGTGTGAGTGATGGCTCCTCCATGGGTCCCGAGACAGTAGTGATGTACTTAATATGGCTAAATGGCGTCAGTTAAATTAGTGTCCTGGAACGTCAGGGGCTTAAACGATAAAATTAAGCGCTATCTGGTGTTTAATTATCTGAAGACCTATAGTCCTGAGATTGTGGTCCTGCAGGAGACGCACCTTAGAGGGCAGAAAATGATGGCCCTCAAGAGGCCTTGGATAGGCTTTACATATCATGTGGTATATTCAAATTATGCCAGGGGAGTGTCTATCCTGGTTTCCAAAAGCCTCCCCTTCCAACTGGTTTCTGTTCAGACAGATTGTTCTGGCAGATATGTATTGCTTCATTCATGTATTAGGGGTGTACAATACCTGATTGTGGGAGTGTATGTACCACCCCCTTTTGGTAGCGAGATCCTCGATGTTCTCATGAGTAAAGTGGCACTGTTTCCAGCGGCACCCCTCATAATGGTTGGTGATTTTAATGCAATATTACATCCTCTGAAAGATAGATTGCACCCTCATGCATCACATAGTAAAGCTTTGGGGCACTGGGCGGAGGCACACAGGTTGGTGGAAATTTGGCGTCTTCTGCATCCAGATTCTAAGGAGTTCTCGTGTTATTCGGCTTCTACGGGTTCTTTGTCCCGCATAGATCTGGATTTATAACTAGAGATCTTTTGCCTTATGTTAGGACTAGTGAATACCTTCCTAGGGATATTTCAGATCATGCTCCCCTCCTTTTGATAATATCCCAGCCCTTAGCCCCGCCTAGCAGATTGTGGCGTTTGAATCCAATGTGGCTGGAAGCACTGCCGGTGTCGGGTGCTGGGTTCGATACTATGCAAAAGTTTTGGGCTGAAAACGAAGGGACATCAAATCCCCTGATGGAGTGGGATGCCTTTAACCACTTCCCGTCCGCCCGTTGACTATAAACGTCCGGGAAGTGGTTATCTATCTCTGAATGGCCGTTTATAAACGGCCATTCAGAGATAGCAGCTGCACGCTAATCGTGCAGCTGCACAGTGGGGTACCTGCTGTCAGTGACAGCAGGGTACCCCAAAGAGAAGGCAGGGACCGTTCCCAGGGGTCCCTGCCTTCTAGATCGCTGTATACACAGCGCTCAACGAGCGCTGTGTATACAGATCAGGAAGCGCTATTGCGCTTCCTGTTCCGGCCCGGCGGTCACGTGATCGCCGGGGCCGGAGAGTGCAGGAGCTGCCGGGTCTCTCATAGACCCGATCAGCCCTGCACTGAGGCTGTACAGCATAGTATTATGCTGTACAGCCTCTCTGGGGATGTATTTCCCCTGTAACTGGGGCCACTATGTCAGCCCAGTTACAGGAGAAATCAAGTGTAAAAAAAAAAAAAAAAAAAAAAAATAAGTGAAGTTAAATGTCCCCCTGAGGTCTTGTATGACCTTATGGGGGACACAAAGTGTAAAAAAAAAAAAAAAAAAAATAGTATCATAAAAAAAAAAAAAAATCACATATATATAAAAAAAATAATTTCCCCCCAAATATTTCATTAAAAAAGTTACAAATAAAAATAAATAAATAAGATACACATATTTGGTATCACCGGCGTCCGAAACGACCGTCTCTATAAAAATATCACATGATCTACCCCATAAAGTGAACTGCGTAAAAAAAATCTAATAAAAATTAAGCCAAAACAGCTCTTTTTGTTGCATCACCTACCAAAAAACATAATATTAAACAATCAAAAAGTCGTATGCATCCCAAAATGGTAGCAATAAAAACGTCACCTCCTCCCGCAAAAAATGAGCCCCCACACAAGATTATAGCCTGAAAAATGAAAAAAAAAATGGCTCTTAAAAAACTGCAACACAAAAACGTGATTTTTCTTCTAAAAATGCTCTTATTGTGTAAAACGTAAAAAAATAAATAAAAAATAGACATATTTGGTATCGTTGCGTCCATAACAACTGGCTCTACAAAAATATCACATGATCTACCCCATCAAGTGAACTGTGTAAAAAAAAATGTAGAAAAATGCCCCTAAACTGCTTTTTTTTTTAGTTAACCTCCCAAAAATTAGATTAAAAAGTGATCAGAAAGCCATATGTACCCCAAAATGGTGCCAATAAAAAGCACAGCTTGTCCCGCAAAAAATAAGACCTCACGCAGCTCAGTCCACAAAAAAATTAAAAAGTTATCACTCTTACAAACCATGACAAAAAAATTCCATGTTAGAAAATGCAGATGCTGCTCCTCCCCTTCTGAGCCCTGGCGTATCCCCAAATAACAGTTTACGACCACATGTGGGGTGTTTCTGCAAACTGCAGAATCGGGGTAATAAATATTGAGTTTTGTTTTGTTGTTAACCCTTAATGTGTTACAGGAAAAAATTATTAAAATGGAAAATCTGCAAAAAAAGTGAAATTTTGAAATTTCACATCTATTTTGCTTTAATTCCTGTGGAATACTTAAAGGGTTAACAACATTTCTAAAATCAGTTTTGAATAGTTTGAGGGTGTAGTTTCTAAAATGGGGTCATTTATGGGTGGTTTTTATTATGTAAGCCCACAAACTGACTTCAGAACTGAACTGGTCCTTAAAAAAGTTGATTTTGCAAATTAGCAAAAATTGCGTCTAAAATTCTAAACCTTCTACTGTCCTAAAAAAAAAAATGACACTACCAAAATGATGCCAACATAAAGTTGACATATGGGGAATGTAAATTAAAAAGTATTTTATGGGGCATCACTATCTGTCTTAAAAGCAGAGAGATTGAAATTTAGAAAACAGTGAATTTTTTCAAATTTTCGGTAACTTTTGGATTTTTTTATAAATAAAATTAAAACTTATCGACTCAAGTTTACCATTAACTTGAAGTACAATGTGTCACGAGAAAACAATCTCAGAATCGCTTGGCTAAGTAAAAGAGTTCCAAAGTTATTACCACATGAAGTGACACATGTCAGATTTGAAAAATTAGGCCTGGTCAGGAAGGGGGGAAATGGCTCAGAGCTGAAGTGGTTAAAGTGGTAATGAGGGGTTCATATATTCATGCTATAGCTACACATAGGAAAGAACTGCGTATAAATAGAACCAAACTAGAATAGAGGGTGCTAGAGAGTGAGCAACAATATACTCAGGATCTCTGTGAGGAGACAAAAGGGAAGTGGTTGGAAGCGCAGCGTCAATTTGATTTACACCTAACTGAGTATACTCAAAAAAAGCTCTTGGCCCAGAGACAAAGCATCTTCTCTGACGGAGATAAAAGTGGGAGAGCTCTGGCATATTTGGCCCACGCTGAATCTCCGCAGACAGTAGTAGCAGGAGTCCGGGATAGTAGAGGGGTGTTGCTGACTGAACCAAGTGAGGTGTGCTCTTGTTTTGCTTCCTATTATTCAGACCTATATAATTCTAAACTTACGTGTACTCCTGTGTATATTGAGAGGTATTTGACAGGCATCGCATTTCCTAGGATAAGTAGAGAGGATAGTGAGGCTATGGGGGGAAACATATCGGAGGAAGAAATTGCGCTAGCAATTGGTTCTTTGACAATAAGAAAGACCCCTGGGTTGGATGGCTTTCCAGCTGAATGGTATAAACGTTACCCTCAGGAACAAAGCGCTAGACTCCGGAAGCTATTTGAATATGCCTTTGAGTGTGGTTCTTTGCCCCCCTCCTTTTCAGAAGCAAATATTGTAGTAATACATAAATCAGGGAAGCCCCCAGAACAGTGTAATTCGTACAGGCTGATTTCGCTTCTGAATCTGGATGCAAAAATATTAGCTAAGGTACTGGCCCTCAGACTTAGGAAGGTGGTTTTATCGGTAGTGGGTGTGGATCAATCAGGTTTTATGTCAGGGAAAACAACGGATATAAATCTGCGACGTCTGTATACTAACTTACAAGTTCAGCATACCAATAAGGGGAAAAGGGTCTTGGCTTCACTTGACAATGAGAAAGCTTTTGACTCGGTTGAGTGGGAATTTATATGGGCTACGCTTAAGCAAATGCGGTTTCCCTTGAATTTTATTAGATGGGTGCAGTTGTTATATAGGGCCCCAACAGCAAGGGTTAAAGTTAACGGTTATATGTCTCAACCTTTCCCTCTTGAAAGGGGGACTAGGCAGGGGTGTCCCCTCTCTCCGTTGCTTTTTGCTTTAGTAATGGAGCCCCTTTCTATACTTATATCCTCTAGCTCACTGATAGAGGGGTGGGAAGTGGCCGGTATAACAGAGAAAATTTCTCTCTATGCAGACGATATGCTTGTATACCTGGCGGATCTGGGAGACTCACTGGATGCTCTTTTAGATACTGTGGATGAGTTTGGCCAATTTTCGGGTTTAAGGGTTAACTGGACTAAGTCAAGCCTATGTCTGATCGATGATGTTCTACCTGGGCAGATATCTGGGAAATCTAAACTTCAGGTGGTTGAGCACTTTAAATATCTAGGTATTGTTATTCATAAAGAGACAGGGAATTTCTATCAGTTGAATGTAGTTCCCACAATGGAATATATTACCAAAAAAATTGTAGCATGGGAGAATCTTCTGCTGACTCTTATAGGTCGGATTAATGTTATTAAAATGATCCTCCTCCCTAAGTTACTGTATCTCTACAGAGCGGCACCAGTGTTGCTGCCCAAAAGGCATTTTTTGCAGCTGGATAGGATATGTACCCCCTTCTTGTGGCGTAAACTTTGTCCCAGAATAGCAAAACAAACTCTTCAGGCTTCGTATGTGAGGGGAGGGCTTGCGATGCCGAACTTTTATTTATATTATATGGCGACACAGCTGAGCTATGCGGCATGGTGGATTAGAGCGGATGCGGGAAATCCAGCTGTGGTCTTGGAAGCAGCTTTAGTTGGTTCATATGAGGCACTTACAAATTTAGTGTATGGGGAGGGGGGGCTGCTAAACACTATACTCTGAATATGGGGGCTGTGGTGTCAATCTGGAGGCGATGTGTGACGGTGTACTCTGGTGAGGAGGGGAAGGAGAGGTGGTCTCCGTATATTCCGTTGTGGAGAAACAAAACTTTGGGTGAATTATATTCGTTGGAGAATTTTGAATTCTGGCCCCAGAGGGGTGTGAAATATCTCACGCAAGTGTATGAGGAGGGACTCTTTAAGTCCTTCAATAGTCTAAAGCAGGAGTTTGGTTTGCCACAGCATAGTTTATATCGTTATCTACAGTTTAGGCACGCATGTTCGGCGCAGTTCAGGAAGGAACCGCTGAACTTAGAGTGTGGGCCGATAGAGGCGGTGATGCGGAGAGTTAACTTAGTTAAACCAGTATCTACATTATATGCGGCTCTGAGTGAGAGACAGAAAGTCCCCACTGGATAAAGCAGTCTCTAAATGGCAGCAAGACATAGCAGATTTAGACTCTACACACATGAAGGAACTGAGTTATACGTGGAAAAACACAGTCGTAAGTGCCAGGGATCAATTAATACAACTGAAATGGTTGTATAGAGTATATTATACGCCGAGTAAACTATTTCAAATTAACCAATTGCCCAGTCCTCAATGCACGAGATGTGGGGAAGCGAGGGGTGGATTCTTTCATATGGTTTGGGAGTGTCAAGTGGTTCAATACTTTTGGCGGGAGGTTCACGGGTATTTAAATGCTAGGGTTGGCTTGCCAAATGTGTGCACACCGGGTGTGAGCCTCTTGGGATTGGTGAATAAAGTTATACCTACTAAGTATGGAAGGAGGTTGCATAGGGCATTGTTATATTATGCTAGGAAAACAATCCTTTTGAACTGGAAGCCTCCCAAGAGACCCACAACACAGCATTGGATTCAATTGGTTAATGCTGATATAGTCCTCTATAAGGTGGTATATGAGAGTAGAGGAGTTCCTGATAGGTTTATGAAAATCTGGGACCCCTGGATTAATGCACACACAATGGTAACGTAGGGAGTATAATGGAAGTCTGGGTCTCATGGAGGAGCGGTATGCGTGGGCTGTGTGAGTGTTGTCAGCCTCTGGATTTTGCTAAGTTATTTCCAGAACTCTGCTGTATACTATTATACTTGAGATGTATAGTTCTATGTACTTGTAATATTGTATTATTTGGAGCAGAGTCCACCAAGACTGTGGCTGGCTTATGCTTGAATGTTGTATTGGAATGTTCAAGTTCTTAAAATTACAATAAAAAGATACTTTTAAAACTTTTCAAATGCTCATGGCCAATAGCCCAGGCAAATTCACACGAGTTTTCTGTGCATTTTTCACTCAGCCCTGGCTCCATAGAAGTAAATCTTCTTGCGTAAAAAAGCTTGCGTAAAAAAACAAAATGCATCCTGATGCAATCTGTTTTTCACTGATGGTTGCTTGGAGGTGTAGATTGTTATTTTTCAGTTTTTCTTCACATGTGTGAAAAATGTATGCAATCTGGATACAATCCAGATGGAGAAGAAAGAAAAAACTGATTGAACTTGCGTGCAAAACCATCCGTTTTTTCCTGTACAGATCATGACACTATCCATATTGCTTGTGAAAATGACGACTGAAATGTACTCCAGTCATGGGCTGGAGTAGATTTCAATCTAGTCTCACGGACTGGTGAAAGATGCACCTAATTTATGACAAGGCCTGAGCCTTGACATAAAGTAAGCGCATCCTCAATCAGCACAGGCCTACGTAAAAATGCCAGTCTTTGATAAATTATCCCTTTGAAGTTAGAATTCTAGAGTGCTGGGCTTGATAACCCCCACCCCATACACTGTGTGTAGTTATAAAGTACTACTACAGAGGTTGCCTTTCCTTCATCTTTTAACTTCCTGTGCTGTGCCACTTCTCAGAACAAAAAACAGTACAGTGGTAGATCTGTCACATCTCCCAGCCTCCATCTCTCGTCTTTGTTTATATTCCCGAAACTCTCTATGTGAAGGCTTTAGAGCTTAGACTCCATGTAGGGGGAGGTTTAAGGCTGGGGGAGTTGCCACTTTTCAGGTGTGTTTCCTGTCTTTGCCTTTGATGTGGTGTCTCTGAGGTCAACGAGTTCACACAGTAGCTACAATAAACTTTGAATATTTTACATTTTTAGGCACCAGTTTACTGCAAACACATTTCCTGCTGAATGACCAAGTCACCACTCCCCAACCACACAAACCCCCCTCATAACTACTCACTGTGCCTTTTATCAGTGGAAGCAGACATTGGCACGTTTTATATAAATGATGCATGGCGGACATTAGTGAGCCCTGTATGCTGCTATTGATTTCAATTAATGCAGACTCCTACATAAATATTACTATATCTGTATTTAACCAAGAAAAGTATAATTACACAATGAAAAGAGATGTTGAGGGAAAGGCATTTGTTATGTTGTTTTGTCATTACAGCCATATCATTTATAACCTCAGTTTAGCTTAGGCAGGGTGCTGACTCTCTTTAAGGCCCCATTCACACGACCGTGTGAATGGGGCCGTATCTATTCCGCAATAGATGCGGCCCCATTCACCTCTATGGAGCGGGGAGCCGCCGCACGGAGCTAGCTCTGTGCCGCGGCTCCGATGAAGCATGTCCTATACTTGTCCGCACGCACGGACAAGTATAGACATTTTGAATGGGGCTGCCCGAAGTGTGTTCCGAGCGTGCGGAACACACTCCTGGCGGCCCCCGTATTATTGCGGGTCCGCAATAATGCGGACCCACAATAATACGGCCATCTGATTGGGGCCTTAGCCTTTCAAGACCGGGAGATTTTCTGTTTTTTGTTTTTTACTGCCAGCCCCCCCCCCCCCCCCCCCCAAAGCCATAACTATTTTATTTTTTCATTCATATAGACTTATGAGGGCTTGTTTTTTGCGGGACAAGATGCACCTTCTAATGGCACCATTTACGGTTGCATACAATATGGTGAGAAGCAGGGAAGAAAATTTCAAATAGGGTGGAAATATTAATAAAAACACCATTCCACCACAGTTTCCTATGCGGTAAAACTGTCCTGTTACTTTTATTCTCTGGGTCACTGTGATTTCACTGATAAAAAACAAATTTTTACTTTACATTGCCATATTCTGACCCCCATGACTTTTTTATTCTTATATGTACAGAGCTATGTGAGGGCTCATTTTTAATAGGATGATCTGTAGTTTTCATTTATACCATTCTGGGGTTTGTATGACATTTTGATCACTTTTTATTCCATTTTTGTGGGAGTTGAAGCGGCCAAAAAAATCAAATCAGCCATTTTAGCTTTTTTTCCGTTACGCTGTTTGCAGTATGGGATAAATATAATTATATTTTAATAGTAATATATATTTAAATTTTTTTATATTTTAAAAACGTTTTTTTTATACTTTTAAATAGTTCTCCTAAGAAACTATAGCAAGCAATAATTAGATTGCTAATGCATTGGAGTCTATGGGGATTACACTGTGGGGGAGATTTATCAAACTGGTGTAAAGTAGAACTGGCTTAGTTCCCCATAGCAAAGGAGCTGTGAAAAATGAAAGGTGAAATCTGATTGGTTGCTATGGGCAACTAAGCCAGTTCTACTTTACACCAGTTTGAGAAATCTCCCCCTATGTCCCTATGGTGCCCTGCCAAAGGCAGGCTCTCCATAGGGACTAATGAGCGGCAGCCCTCTACCACTGCTGAGTACAGAGGCTGCTGCAAGCTGCATCTGGCTCCCCTGATCCTCGCCGGAGGGACACAGTGCAATTCACTTCCAGATAGCAATGTATGGATTTAGGCAAGGATGGCCCTCTTTCCTCTCTATCTTGCTAAAATCTCCTATGGAGGACAATCGTGCCCATCACAGCCACAAAGATCATGCAGAAATCGGTGAGTCTCTGTAACTTTCTGGGCCTAAGAAGAGGGAGCACATGGACTTTTCCTCCTCTTTCTCTGAACTTCAAAGTTAGGGGTGGTACCAGCCTACACCTAACCTCCTACGAGGCTAAGGCAGGATTGTTAACTCCGCCTGTGCCATCCATACACGGCTATGCTGTGTATATAACATGGCATAACATTCAATACATAACATTACATAAAAAACAAACAATTTGCTGAGTGAGCGCTTCTCTCTCCTTGTTTTACTGATCGTGGGGGTCTCAGCACTGACTACCACTGATCAAAACTTTTGATGTATCAGTATACCAGTACATTTTATGTGTGACAATGTTAAATGGAACACTAATTTAATAATGTCTAAATACAAAAAAGTTGTACATTTTGCAAAGTAGGAACTTTGTTGTGTGGATGTTACAAATTTTATAATCATTACTTTCAGTTCCTTAAATAAGAAAAAAAAAACACATGCCATCTGTAACTAGTTCCCTAGATCAGAGTTTTACAGTTTTTCTTTAGAAGAATGCAGAACAAAGTGACCCATATCGTTACATGCTGTGTGTGGTTATTGTAATATACATTTTCAAAATACAGATAAAGGTTGGTGTAAATGTGGGTTGACACATAAGTTTTAGTGGTGATTTTCTGCACTTTTGCATTTGCATTTTTTTGTCTATTTTTATGCGGTAAAATGCCAGCTCCAAATGTTGCTCCAAATAGCTGCAAGTCTATGGGAAATCTGAAATTTTTTTGGTACTGACATTTTATTCCATTTGTTGGCTTTTTTTGTATTCAAGCAATGACATTCTGACACGCTTTTTCATCCCCATCTCTATAGGGACAAAAATGGCTGAAATAAATTGCAATTCAAATATATGCTAATACACAAATAGCACAAAAAAAGCCATAAAAGAAAAAAGCGCAAACTGTTTTATGGAACTCTTTAGTGGTAAAAAAAAGCCAGAGCGAATTTGTTGTCTGGTTTCCGATATTGATGACCTATCCTCAGTGTCAGATCAGCGTGGTTCCGACTCCCGGCAATCAGCTGCTTGAATGCGGTATTCCTGCGAGCGCTGCGTTCTCTATACTGGTGGAATGTTACGACAGAGCTGTAATTATACTGTTCGCTGCTGCAATGTTGAGCAGATAAACAGTGTTGCGAGCTCTGCGTTCTCTTCAAACAGCTAATCAATGTGGGTGCTGGGAGTCAGACCACTGCTGATCTGATATTGATGACCTATACCGGATAACCCTTTTAAACCTGTATTGCATATCTCTCTTAAATTCCATCTAGGAAGGCGAGCAGGTAAACAGTGAAGAGAACACAGCGCTCACAGGAGCACTGTGTTCTCTTCAAACAGCTGATCAGCGGGGAGCTGGGAATCGGACCCCCGCCAATTTTATATTGATTACTTATCAGAAGCCAGGAAACCCCTTTAAGACTGTTTTGAAAACAGCATCTAGGAAAGTGAATTGTCTCCTCTGCAGATATAGGCCTTATTCACACAGCCAGTATTTTGGTCAGCAATTTCTAGTTATGAGCAAAGTTTTGAAAAATTCAATTTGGTCGTTTCGCCGAACTTTGACAAGAAATTTGACAGGGAATGGCAAGTAGGGTGAATAGGACAAGGGATCAAAAGACCCCAGGTTGAGCTCCCTAAGGCCCCTTTCACACGGGCGAGATTTCCGCGCGGGTGCAATGCGTGATGCGAACGCATTGCACCCGCACTGAATCCTGACCCATTCATTTTAATGGGGCTTTTCACATGAGCGTTTTTTTTCACGCATCACTTCTGCGTTGCGTGAAAAACGCAGCATGTTCTATATTCTGCGTTTTTCACGCAGCCCTGGCTCCATAGAAATGAATGGGGGTGCGTTAAAAACGCAACGCATTGCATCCGCATGCAATCCGCGCGTTTTTAACGCAACGCATCCGCAAAGCATCCGCAACGCATCCTGAACAAATCCGCGACGCTCGTGTGAAAGAGGCCTAAGGCTCCATTCACACGTCCTGTTTTTCTTTCCTGATTCGATCCTGATCCTGATCTGGATCCATTCATTTCAATGGGTTTTGAAAAAATCATGATCGAAACAGGAAAGAAAAACAGGACGTGTGAATGGAGCCTAAAGGGGTTAAAAGTTGACACTGGTAAAAGTAAAAAAATATATATATAAGCAAAAAAACATATTAGGTATAGACTCATTTGAAAATGTCTGAACCATTAAAATATTAATAAAAATTTTATGTGCTGTAATATAAAATATTAATAAAAATTTTATTGCTGCAATGGGAAAAAAAAAAAAACATACGAATCGCCTTTTTTTGTCAGAAAAAAATTTTTTTTTGAATAACAGTGATCAAAAAGTTGTACGCACCACAAAAATGGTACCAATAAAATCTTAATTTCATCCCGGAAAAACACAAGCACTCATACAGCGCTGTAGAGTTTGGTATCGCCGTATTGAGCTGCAGAATAAGGACATTATGACATTTTCAGCGCAAAATGAAATGAAATGATTTGAAAACCCCCAAAAACTTGGCAAAATTGTAGTTTTTATTTTTTTCAATTTAACCCCACAAATTTTTTTTTTCCCAGTTTCCAATAACAGACATGGTAAATTGAATGGTGCTCTTAAATAGTACAACTTATCCTCGAAAAAAATAAGCCCTCAAATGGCTATAGGAATGGAAAATTTAAAAAGTTATGGCTGTTGGAATGTTGGGAAGAGAAAAAGAAAATACAAAACCAATGAGCCCTGTACTATATACACAAACAATGAAGAACTTTCAAAAATGGACTGAGAATAAATATAAAAATATAGACATTAAAATTGAAAATGGCTCTGTTCTGTCAAATAGAAAACTACTGAAAGAAAAGAAATTATTTTTTAACACTGTTGAGATGAATCCCTTTAAAAAAAGAATGATTTCCATATTTCAAGTGTAAAATCGAAAACTATACAAATATAAACATCCGAACCGGATGGTATTTCGCTTTAAACATGTATTATGGTTAAAGGGGTTATCCAATATCATACAACAGTCCCCCCATGTGCAGGGCCCATCAGATATAGTAAATAGTATATAGTAATCCCACTCCCCGCGCCTTGTCCCTGCACTGCTGCTGCAGCTTCTCCCTGTACACGGATGAAAACATCCGGTGTCGGGGGGGGAGCAGCCAATGGCAGGCAGGGATGGGGACGAGCTTGTCTCCTTTCCTGCCTGCCATTGGCTGCTCTCCCCCGACACCAGATGTTTTCATCCATGTACAGGGAGAAGCAGCAGCGGCAGTGCAGGGACCAGGAGCGGTGCAGGGAGCCAGGTAATTATATTCCCTTTGAGGAGCCCTGGACATGGAGGGGCTGTTGTATGATATTGGATAACCTCTTTAATGCCAGATGGGCTGAACATGGTGGATGGATCAAACATGGCCGCATCTTTAAAGGGGTTGTCTCACTTTAGTAAGTTGCATTTATTATGTAGATAAAGTTAATACAAGCCACTTACTAATGTATTGTGGTTGTCCATATTGCTTCGTTTGCCGGCTGGATTCATTTTTCCATCAAATTATACATGGCTCGTTTCCATGGTTACAGACCACCCTGCAATCCATCAGTGGTGGTCGTGCTTGTACACTATAGGAAAAAGCGTCAGCCTTTTTGGTGGCCGGGACCATGGGAGCACACATAGGCTAGAGCTTTTTCCAATAATGTGCAAGCATGCCACCACTGATGGATTGCAGGGTGGTATGTAACCATGGAAAGAGCAGTGTATAATGGATGGATGGATAATACATTAGTAAGTGCCTTGTATTAACTTTCTCTACATGATAAATGCCACTTGCTGAAGTGAGACAACCCCTTTAACCCTTGCATACCGAAACTACATATGAAGATTATCTCGTGGTGCAGCAAGTGACTGACAGTTGAATACAATGAACTGGAGGAGGGTGGGAGGTCGATTAGTCGGGCAGCAGAGTTAAGGACAGATTGGAGGGGTGCGAGTGTGCTATATGGAAGTCCACATAGCAGGATGTTAAAGTAGTCTAGGCGGGAGATGATAAGGGCATGTACAAGCATTTTGTCAGACTCCTGATTGAGAAATATGGATGGGGGAAATATTTTTGAGTTGGAGGCAGCAGGTGGTAGAAAGGGCTTGGATGGGCGGTTTGAAGGACAGGACAGAATCCAAGGTTACTCCAAGGCAGCAGCCTTGGTTGACTGGGGAGAGTGTGCAGCCATTGATTGTGATAAATAAGTCTGTTGGGGGGGGGGGGGGTGATGAATTCTGTTTTATCCATGTTAAGTTTTAGAAAGAGAGAAGAGAAGGAGGAGGATATAGAAGACAGGCATTGTGGGATTCTGGATAGTAAGGTGGTCATGTCTGGACCACAGAGAGGTAAATTTGTGTATTGTCAGCTTAAAAATAATACTGAAAGCCATGGGACTCTGAGCTGTCCCAAGCCAGAGGTGTAAATTGAGTACAGCAGGGGTCCTAGGACAGAGCCTTGCGGGACACCAACAGAGAGAGAATAAGATTTGGAGGTGGTGTGATCCAATCAGTGAGGTATGATGTGATCCAGGAGAAGGCCAGGTCCATGATGCCAAGAGATGAGAGAGTTCTTAATAGAAAGGAGTGGTCGACAGTGTCAAAGGAATAGGACAGTTCAAAGAGGAGGATGACACCGTAATGTTGTTTGGTTTTGACTGTTAGGTTGTTGTTGACCTTGGTAAGGACAGTTTCAGTCGATTGATGGGGTCGTAAGCCAGATTGTAGCTGGTCAAAGAAACATCAGGAAGAGGTGAGAGGACTGTTCACAGTGTATATTGATAGGTTGAAGAGATAGGTTAGGGCTGGGATAAACACTGTAGCAAGGTTGGGGATGAGGTAGGATGGGATTGGGTCAAATTAACTGTCGAATGAAATGCAGAGTGTAAAAGTAAACTCTCTGTTAAAAGTGGCCTGTCAACCCAGGAAGAATACATTAGCGTTTTAAGCAATTTTATCTGCTACATGCTGGCCTGAATTGTAATATACAAGTAATAAGCCTAGACACCTAGTACAGGCTCTGGCTTATTACTTCAATGGAACGTCTTCCTCATATCCGTCTGAAAAAAGGTGTTTCTGCCCAGCAATGATGCACTTCCAATTTTTCAGCCTCCCAGATGCCATAGTTACATTTGACCGCAGCATCTGAGGGGTTAAATGTCTGCGATTGGCATTACCGCTGATCGCAGACATTAGCCCTGGGTGTCTGCTATGTGAAGCAGCAGGCACCCGGTTGCTATGGAGCTCTCTGTACTATTACAGCAGATGTCAGGAAGGGGTTAATTGCAGAGCACTAATGCAATGCTTTGCTGGATCAATGAGAGAAGTGTGTTCCTGAACACTTCTGTCTCTGCCTGACACTGATCCATGTGATCAGTGCAGAAAGATAGTTAAGCTCATGAAGAGGACTATGCCTGATGGACGTCTTATGGTCTGAAAAATACAGTATATTTGACATTGTTAATACCACATTTTATAATTTTGCAACAACACCTTTAAAGCTCTGTTCACACCTCATTTTAGACTCTATCCAGAGCAGGGGCGTTGCTAGGCTAAAACATTTGGGGCCTGGGCCCCTGATGTTTCCCTCCAGGCCCCGAATGTCCTGCCTGCCAGCTAGATACAATTGTATTGCCATCCTCAGGACGGCAATACAATCGAATCTAAAGCACTCTGTGGTGACATCACAGGTCATGTGATTGGTGCAGTAGCTGAGAAGGACCTGTGATGATGTCACTGATCACATGTCATCATGTGACCAGTACAGGAGAGGCTCCACAGTGAAGAGTGAAGCAACTCTAGGGGAAGAAGCTGTGCTGATGTATGCTATAAGGAGAGGTAAGTGAAGGCAGAGTAATGCTGGGAGTTGTAGTTATTTAACTGGGACTGTATGTTAGGGCTGAACAGAGGGATGTTATTTAAATAGGACTGAATGTTCAGAGGGTGATGCTATTTACATGGGACTGTGTTGGAGGGGGCTGTGGGAGGGAGTGATGTTATTTACATGGGACTATATGTTGATGGTGGCTGTGGGAGGGGATGATGTTATTTCATGGGAGTGAATTTTGGAGGGGACTAGGGGAGAGAGTGATGTTATTTACATGGGACTGAACATTGGAGGGGGCTGTGGGAGGGGGTGATGTTATTTTCATGGGACTGTATGTTGAAGGCGGCTGCGGAGGAAGTGATGTTATTTATATGGACTGTATATTGGAAGAGCTAAAGGGACGGGAGTGATGTTATTTACATGGAACTGTATGTTGGAGGGTATATACAGTACTGTGAAAGCTCAAGACTCATGTGCCAAATGTATTCATACAGCCCATTCACCCATGGATAGAAAACTTTTTATCCATTCCTATACAGAGCGATGCAGTAAAAAAAAAATACTAACCAATATTATGAACACAGAAAATATCTATTCTCTTTATCTTTCAGACTTTGTCATGACATTTCCAAAATGATTGCAAGCAGTAAGCATTTAGATATCTTTTTAGGACCTTCTGCTTTGTGAGAGTCATGTTTAGTTTCAGATGCTCAGTCAGCAGCTTACAGGAGCCAATGCTTGGTAAATGAAGGTTTCATGCACATTGATGCCGTGTATACAAGCAGATATGCAGAAACCTGTTAATCAATGGTGAGAGCATGAGAAGGAGGAATGCTCTTCTAATGAATTCAGCAGACTCATCACTATGAAGCCACTGTATTCTTTGACAGCTGCTATTAGCCACATAGCAGAGTGTTTTTTGAGCCGTTTAGGCTAATAGAGCAAATTGATATAAACACATGGATGTTATTGGGGTAGGACTTTCTAAAATGGCTGCCATATAAAGCTACATTTCTCTTGTATGGGCCACTAAAGTGAAAATTGATTACTAGGTATTGCTTTTTCTGGTAAAATCAGCTAGTTGCAGGGAGTGTCTAGAGTCGGACCCGCTGATCATTGTAGCATCTATTTTCTGAAAAGCCTTGTCTCAGATAAGGCTACTTTCACACTAGCGTTTCTATTTTCCGGTATTGAAATCTATCATAGAGTCTCAATACTGGAAGAAAAACACTTCCATTTTGTCCCCATGCATTGTCAATGTGGACAAAATGTAACTGAACAGAACGGAATGCTCCAAAAAGCATTTTGTTACGTTTGGTTGTGTTCCCATACAGGAGAGCAAACCACAGTAAGCTCTGACAAAATCTGACACAATAGAAAACGGATCCGTCCCCCATTGACTTTCAATGGAGTTCATGATCCGTCTTGCTTATGTTAAAGATAATATAACCGGATCTGTTCATAACGGATGCAGATGGTTGTATTATCAGTAACGGAAGCATTTTTGCTGAACCCTGGCGGATCAGGCAAAAACACTCATAGCTGGTGTTGATTTAACTTTCTGGGGCACGAAGGACCAAAAATGCATCTAATTTGACAAGAGGCTTGTTGGAAACAAACTTCCAAAAACTATGACTTAATGGGAGCAGATCCCCTTCACAAACATATAAAAATTAGTAAAAACAGCCACGGAACGACTGCCTGTATTTTACACACACAATTGTAAATTGTTAGAAGAAACAGTGGTTTGTTCTGAAGTTGAACAAGTCTGGAACAATTCTCCCTTTTATTTGGGAGCAGAAGCAGTACAGTGTGGATGTGGGGATGGTAAGTTGTGTAGGCGTAATAGTGGCAGCACTAGTAGCCCCAGCACAGCATGGAACAGACAAAGGAGCAAGTAGATGTATATGTGGCTGTGTTGGGATAGTAGTCGTAGTAGTAACCGCTGTGTGAGGGGGTATTGGTAGTGGCAGTAGAGAGATTAGCACTGGGGAGTGGCAGCTGCAGTGGTGGCAGCAGCAGCCATATGGTAAGGAACAAGATGGCAGTCAGGCAGATCATAGCCACCATCAGCAATGGCAGATCTATTCATGGACCTCAGCAGAGGTGTGTGAAAATTCTCAAAGATCCTTGCCTGATTCATTTAGACAAATGTGATGTTTTGTGCACTGGCGGAGGACAAGTTTGTCCGTTTGGGTGTCACGATGCCATCTGCCATGCTGAAAATGGTCTCTGAGATGACACTGGAGGCTGAACACGACAGTACAGAGAGGGCAAATTAAGCCAGTTCCAGCTACTATTCCAATGTGTCTGCACAGAAGCTCATGGAGTCAGGGAACATGATATATGTCGGGTAAAGGCCACCGTCATTTCCAAAAACAAGAAAATTTTAAACAATTCAAAAAAAAAAGACAGCTAGGCAGAAGTACAAATAGAGCAGAGGAGGAGGGATCTGAGCGGGAAAACAAGTAACTGATGAGGACAATGAAAAGGACACTTTACAGGTTGTGGATGAGGCCTGGCTGCAGTATAGTAAAGAAGACTGGTAGAAGGAGGAGAGACTTGTTCTAATTGCTGACCAGTTGTATTTTCCTTCTGGATCTGGTGATGCAGCCTGATGTTGCAGAATTGCATGACATTTTATAAATGAGTCAATAAATATGGACAGCTGGCCAAAAGTAGAAATACTATAGAACAGAATTAAATTTGGGTGAAGTGGCAAAACTGCACCACATATACCACAACTAAGTGGTGCAGCACATAGGATTCTGTTGCCTCTTCTTAGGAGGGGGCAGTGAAGACAGAATGCAACTGAAAGGCTTCTCTGGGGTTGCAAAGAGGAGGAGCTGGAGGAATTATGTGACCCCTGGCTCCAAGGCACAGTGTCAGACTTAAAGGTGACATCCACATCATGGTACTGTGACTGAAAGGAAGAATGAGACATCCAGTCCACAATCTCATCCTTTTTGTCCTCAATAATAATGTGGTGCCAATCAGAATTATGGAAAAACTATGGCCTACTACTGCTACTAGCCAGATGGCTGGTGCAGCTGCTGCCCACATTCTGAATCTCAGATGATGAGACATGGGTCTTGCCACTGTTACATTTACTAGACATTTTATTATGAGGCCTATAAATGAAAATGCACAGGTTTGGTTATTGGTACACAGATTATTAAACGACACTAACAAATTTGTGTTTTTTTTCTGTAATTTAAAGGCAGAAGTGCAATTAAATGTCTCTCCCCTCCTACAAACACACTAAACACAGGTATTGACAATTTACAATGGTAATAAAGAAGTTTTTGCAGTAAAATGTGTCTGCTATAACACTGAATGGTGTCTTGCAGAAATATATGTGTTCAATAACAGAGGTATAATAATGGAGTTATTGCAGTAAAATGCATTTGCTATAACAATGAACAGTATCTTGCAATATTATACAATGCGTTCAATAACACTGGTATATTAATGGCATTATTGCAGTACAATGTGTTTCCTATAACACTGAATGGTATCCTGTAGTAATATACATGTTCAATTACACAGGTATATCGCACCAATTACAAATGATAAATAGTGCAGTTTGTACTAATGGTAAATACTACTAGATATAATGCCCTGAAATGCCCAATAAGAAAAAAAACTATTCCTCAATGTTTGCAGCACAATGTATGCAATTAGGGTGCTGACAATAAGCTTATTAACTGTATAATTTTTTTTACAAAAAGAGAAGAGAAGAAGAGAAGCGGCTAGATGTTCCTGTAGAAAAATATTTTGTAATGCAGAACTTGCCAGCAGCTGTATGAAACAACTGAGACAGTGACCAGTCTCTCACTCACTCGCTATGCTAAGCTTTCCCTAATAAAACTCTAAAATCTACTTAAAGGTGTTGTCTCACTTCAGCAAAAAGCATTTATTATGTAGAGGAAGTTAATACGAGCCACTCACAAATATATTGTTATTAACCATATTGCTGCCTTTGCTGGCTGGATTCATTTTTCCATCACATTATACACTGCTTGTTTCCATGGTTATGACCACCGTGGAATCCAGCAGCAGCGGTTGTGCTTGCACACTATAGTAAAAAGCACCAGCCTAAGTGCACTCCCATGGTCCTGGTCACCAGAGAGGCTGGCACTTTTTCCTATAGAGTGCAAGTACAACCACCGCTGATTGATTGCAGGGTGGTCGTAACCATGGAAACGAGCAGTGTATAATGTGATGGAAAACTGAATCCAGCCAGCAAAGGAAACAATATGGACAATCACAATACAGTAGTAAGTGCCTTGTATTAACTTCCTCTACATGATAGATGCTATTTGCTGAAGTGGGACAACACCTTTAATTGTATCTCCATATTCTCTCTCTATAGTGCCCCTATAGTGTCCCTAGTAACTGGTTTGTATCTGCAATTGTTTTTTGGCAGACACAAGCCTAGCTAAAATCAGCTCTGATTGGGTGATCAGGCTGTCTGTCAGACTCTGGGCCAATCAGGGCAAGCCCCCACTTCCTCCCAGTGTCATGTGATCCTTCATCTTCTTCCTCCCTCCTATTTGCCCTGCTACAGTGAAATGCTGCTGGACACTGTTTTTACATGAAACACATTTGTCCGAAACAAATAAAAAAACTTTGGATTCATTTGGCAGATTTTTTTGTGTGAAATATGTAATAAATACTGTTCAATTAATTTAGAATTGATTTGCTCATCTATAGTTTTTACTATTACATTATCAGATGCAGAGTTTTCAACAGATGAAACCACATTCACAGAATGAGATAACCAAAACAAGCTACAAATAATAATGTGTGGTAACCAAGCAATTCCCGCCAAACAATAGACACCACACAAAAAGTACAAATACATTCTTTATTTAATGATGTCACGTACACAGTCAGAGAAAATATATATATAAATAGTACTATACACAAAGCAGCTCAAAAATGTGTTACATGCTGTGAGAGATGAAGACTCAACTGGGCCTGGGGTCTGAACTATGTAGTCTATATATTTTCTCTGACTGTGTATGTGACATCATGAAATAAAGAATGTATTTGTACTTTTTGTGTGGTGCCCACATTCCCAGAATATTGCAGATGATAACACAGCATGTGTTTTTTCTGATAGTTACAGTACAGACCAAAAGTTTGGACACACCTTCTCATTCAAAGAGTTTTTTGGATTTTTATGACTATGAAAATTGTAGATTCACGCTGAAGGCATCAAAACTATGAATTAACACATGTGGAATTATATACTTAACAAAAAAGTGTGAAACAACTGAAAATATGTCTTATATTCTAGGTTCTTCAAAGTAGCCACCTTTTGCTTTGATTACTGCTTTGCACACTCTTGGCATTCTCTTGATGAGCTTCAAGAGGTAGTCACCTGAAATGGTTTTCACTTCACAGGTGTGCCCTGTCAGGTTTAATAAGTGGGATTTCTTGCCTTATAAATGGGGTTGGGACCATGAGTTGTGTTGGGCAGAAGTCAGGTGGATACACAGCTGATAGTCCTACTGAATAGACTGTTAGAATGTGTATTATGGCAAGAAAAAAGCAGCTAAGTAAAGAAAAACGAGTGCCCATCATTACTTTAAGAAATGAAGGTCAGTCAGTCCAAAAAATTGGCAAAACTTTGAAAGTGTCCCCAAGTGCAGTCGTAAAAACCATCAAGTGCTACAAAGAAACTGGTTCACATGAGGACCGCCCCAGGAAAGGAAGACCAAGAGTCACCTCTGCTGCGGAGGATAAGTTCATCCGAGTCACCAGCCTCAGAAATTGCAGGTTAACAGCAGCTCAGATTAGAGACCAGGTCAATGCCACACAGAGTTCTAGCAGCAGACACATCTCTACAACAACTGTTAAGAGGAGACTGTGTGCAGCAGGCCTTCATGGTAAAATAGCTGCTAGGAAACCACTGCTAAGGACAGGCAACAAGCAGAAGAGACTTGTTTGGGCTAAAGAACACAAGGAATGGACATTAGACCAGTAGAAATCTGTGCTTTTGTCTGATGAGTCCAAATTTGAGATCTTTGGTTCCAACCACCGTGTCTTTGTGAACGGATGGACTCTACATGCCTGATTCCCACCGTGAAGCATGGAGGAGGAGGTGTGATGGTGTGGGGGTGCTTTGCTGGTGACACTGTTGGGGATATATTCAAAATTGAAGGCATACTGAACCAGCATGGCTACCACAGTATCTTGCAGTGGCATGCTATTCCATCCGGTTTGTTTTAAGTTGGACCATCATTTATTTATCAACAGGACAATGACCCCAAACACACCTCCAGGCTGTGTAAGGGCTATTTGACCAAGAAGGAGAGTGATGGGGTGCTACGCCAGATGACCTGGCCTCCACAGTCACCAGACCTGAACCCAATCGAGATGGTTTTGGGTGAGCTGGACCGCAGAGTGAAGGCAAAAGGGCCAACAAGTGCTAAGCATCTCTGGGAACTCCTTCAAGACTGTTGGAATACCATTTCAGGTGACTACCTCTTGAAGCTCATCAAGAGAATGCCAAGAGTGTGCAAAGCAGTAATCAAAGCAAAAGGTGGCTACTTTGAAGAACCTAGAATATAAGACATATTTTCAGTTGTTTCACACTTTTTTGGTAAGTATATAATTCAACATGTGTTAATTCATAGTTTTGATGCCTTCAGTGTGAATCTACAATTTTCATAGTCATGAAAATACAGAAAACTCTTTGAATGAGAAGGTGTGTCCAAACTCTTGGTCTGTACTGTATGTTGCACAAAAAGGCATCAAAAATACTGTGTGTAATCCAGCCTAAGACCACCATTGCATGTCAATGTCACCATTGCAGGGAACCTGTCATCAACTTTATGCTGACCGTACTGAGGACAGCATAAAGTAGTGATAGAAATGCTGATTTCAGTGGTGTGTCACTTATGAGCTTGAAAAGAGTCAAATCTACCTGAGAAGAGTCATGGTTATTCATAATCTCCTGCTCTCCCGCCCATCTGCTGATGGTTGGCAGTTCTCTGCTAGACGGAAAGGGAGAAAACTAGGTAGAAGACTGTCAATCATCAGCAGGTGGGCAGGGAGAGCAGGAATTCATGAATAACCATGACTCTTCTCAGGTAGCCGTGACTCTTTTCTAGGCCTAGTCTGCAATGATTGTGATGTTGGTTCCTGGCAACCACTTACTTTTAACTTTTAAATGGCAGACCGCTGAAATCAACTCACCTGTCTGTACTTTATGCTGCCTTTAATAGGGGCAGCATAAAGTTGATGACAGGTCCTAAAGGACCTTTCACTACTCCTGACATGCCAGTTTTAATAGTTTAACACATTCCCCATGTAAACAATTCTGGAACATCTATTCTTATGTCTCTATGTTGTGCCATTCCTTTATTATCTCTATTAGAAGTTATGAATGAATTGATAGCCGTCTGCAGTAAGGGTTCAGAGGGGTGGTAACAAGTTGGGGGTGTGTATCTGCACAGACTCACTCTGTCCAGTCAGTGTTGCCATTGTCAGATACACACCCTCAACTTGTACCCTTACTGCAGACTGCTAACAATTTTACACAGCAGAGGCCCATGGCTAATGTCTGTGACTGACGATAATCCTTGTGGGTCCATATACCATATACCATATTTTTCGCCCTATAAGTCGCACTGGCCCATAAGACGCAGAGGTTTTAGAGGAGGACAATAAGAAAAAAAATATATTTTTCATTAGACCTCAGATCAGACCACAAATCAGACCCCCAATGTTAATCAGATCTCAGCTAACAGCCCCAATAAGACCCCCAATGTTAATAAGACCCCCAATTAGATCTCAGCTCAGACCCCAATGTGAATAACCCCCAATCAGACCTCAGATAAGAGTCCCATGCCTCTCATTAGTACCCATATGCCTCATATCAGCCCCCCAGTACCCTTATAGCCCCCCCAGCAGCCTCATAACCCCCCAGCAGCCTCATATCAGCCCCCCAGCAACCTCATATCAGCCCCCAGCAGCCTCATATCAGCCTTCCAGCAGACTCATAGCCCCCCAGCAGCCTCTCTCTAGCCCCCAGCAGCCTCTCCTTAGTCCCCCAGGAGCCTCATAGCCCCCACAGCAGCCTTTCTTCAGCCCTCCAGCAGCCTCTCTTCAGACCCCCAGCAGCCTCATAGCCCCCCATGTCACGCTCGGGTGTGGGGGAAAAAGCCACACCGAGCGTATGAGGGATGGGAACAGACAAAACCAGGGAACTGGTCACCTCCTGCAGGGGACCCTAAGACTAGGCCCTAGCTGGATACCAGTATGAACTAACCCGGGTGGTAGGAAAGCTCATACACAGGAACCTAATCTGAATAGACCCTAGAACACCCTGCAGTCTAATGACACAAAAGAGTAACCTGTTCCTCCAAGCGTAAGGAGGAACAGGAGACTCAAACAGGAATAACCAAAGGAAGGGAAAACACTTAACTTTAAGTAGAACTCAGCAACAGGATCTCAGCCGAGATCCACACCACTCTCAACCAGGTATGAAACAGATATAAACCGCAAGGGATACTGGGAGAGGAAGAGGTAAGTAGGAGACAGCTAATTGCCCAGCGGCAACAGCTGAGGGAAAGGGGTGTGGAGAACAGCACCCAAACCACAGGGAAGCCTGTCAAACCTGTCACTTAGAAAGCCGCGCAGAACGTCTGATTCCAGACGCAAGATCACTCGTGACATTACCCCCCCTTTTACGGGTGACCTCCGGGCACCCAGGACCAACTTTATCAGGGTGACATCTGTGAAAGGCTTTTACCAAACGACTGGCATTCACGTCAGATGCCGGTACCCATGACCTCTCCTCAGGACCATAACCCTTCCAATGAACCAGATATTGAAGGGTCCCACGAAGAACTCGAGAATCAATGATCTTGACAATCTGAAATTCCAAATTACCATCCACCAAGACAGGCGCGGGTGGCAAGGGAGATGGCTCCAGAGGTTCAACATACCTCTTCAACAAACATCTGTGAAACACATTATGGATTTTCAGGGCCTGCGGAAGTTCAAGACGAAATGCTACAGGATTAATAATGGCCGTGATTTTATATGGGCCAATAAATCTTGGACCCAACTTCCATGAAGGAACTTTCAACTTAATGTTCCTAGTAGACAGCCACACAGAATCACCCACATTTAGGTCCGGACCATTCATGCGTCTCCTGTCAGCCACACGTTTGTACTTGTTACCCATATTTATCAAGTTACTTTGAATTTTTCGCCATATGGAAGACAATGATGACGAAAAACGTTCTTCCTCAGGAATACCAGAAGTATCAGAACCACAAAATGTGCCAAACTGCGGGTGAAATCCATATGCACCAAAAAATGGTGACTTACCAGTGGAGTCCTGTCTGCGATTATTTATGGCAAACTCAGCCAGAGACAAAAACGAGGACCACTCCTCCTGGTTCTCAGAGACAAAGCATCTCAAATAAGTCTCCAGATTCTGATTGGTACGCTCAGTCTGTCCATTCGTCTGGGGATGAAAGGCAGAGGAGAAAGACAGTTGTACCCCGAGCCGAGTACAGAACGCCCTCCAGAATCTGGACACAAACTGAGTCCCACGATCAGAGACAACGTCAGTGGGAATGCCATGAAGTTTCACAATATTGTCAACAAACACTTGTGCAAGAGTTTTAGCATTGGGGAGTCCAGGTAATGCAATAAAGTGCTCCATTTTACTAAAACGATCTACAACCACCAGAATAACTGTCTTACCAGACGACTCAGGCAGATCAGTGATGAAGTCCATGGATAGGTGAGTCCATGGTCTGGACGGGATGGGTAATGGAAGTAGGGGTCCAGAGGGACGAGTATGTGTCACCTTAGAGCGTGCGCAGACACTACAGGCTGACACATATTCCACAACACACTTACGCAGACCTGGCCACCAGAATCTACGAGAGATGAGGTCGACAGTGGATTTACTCCCAGGGTGTCCCGCAAGCACCGAAGAATGATGCTCCTCAAAAACCTTATAACGCAAATCAGAAGGAACAAACAACTTCCCGGGAGGGCAAGACTCCGGCGCATCTCCCTGGGCCTCAAGCACTTTAGCCTCAAGATCAGGGTAAAGAGCGGATATCACCACTCCTTCAGACAGTATAGGGCTAGGATCTTCAAAATCACCACCCCCGGGAAAACTACGTGACAAGGCATCCGCCTTCACATTCTTAACCCCAGGACGGTATGTGACAATGAAATTGAATCTGGTGAAGAACAAAGACCATCTGGCCTGCCTCGGATTAAGTCGTCTAGCCGACTCCAGGTAAGCCAGATTTTTGTGATCAGTGAATACCGTGATTGGATGGTTCGCCCCTTCCAACCAATGCCGCCATTCCTCAAAAGCCAACTTAATGGCCAGTAACTCTCGGTTACCCACATCATAATTTCTCTCCGCCACAGAGAGTTTCTTCGAAAAAAAAGCACATGGGCGCCATTTACCAGGTGACGGGCCCTGTGATAACACAGCTCCTACCCCCACATCGGATGCGTCAACCTCCACAATGAAAGGTTGTGACACATCTGGCTGCACCAATATAGGGGCAGAGGAAAAGCACTCCTTAACAGCGGAGAAGGCTTGCAACGCTGCATCAGACCACACAGAGACATCCGTCCCTTTCTTAGTCATGTCAGTTAAGGGTTTAACTATCGTCGAATAGTTCTTAATAAATTTTCGGTAATAGTTGGTGAACCCCAAAAATCGCATAAGAGCCTTCAGATTTTCAGGTCGGTCCCAGTTCAGAACAGCACAGACCTTCTCTGGATCCATACGAAAACCTGAAGATGAAAGCAGGTATCCTAAGAATTGCACCTCATGTACAGCAAAAGCACATTTCTCCAATTTTGCATACAACTTGTTATCTCTTAAGATTTGCAACACCTGCCTCACGTGATCCTGATGTGTCACAATATCTGGAGAATAGATTAGTATGTCATCCAAATACACGACTACAAACCTCCCCACAAGATGATGAAAAATGTAATTAACAAAATGCTGGAAGACAGCAGGAGCATTGGTCAACCCAAAAGGCATGACCAGGTTCTCAAAGTGGCCCTCAGGAGTGTTAAAGGCCGTCTTCCATTCATCCCCTTCCTTGATCCTGACCAGATTATATGCCCCCCTTAAGTCCAACTTGGAGAACACCTTGGCATCCACAATCTGGTTAAACAAGTCAGGAATCAAAGGAAGGGGGTACGGATCACGGACAGTAATCCTATTGAGTTCACAGAAATCCAGACATGGCCTAAGGGATCCGTCCTTTTTTTTAACAAAAAAGAACCCTGCTGCCACCGGAGATTTGGAAGGCCTAATATGTCCTTTGGCCAAACTCTCAGCAATATATTCCTTCATGGCCGTTCTCTCAGGTCCAGAAAGGTTATACAGCCTAGATTTAGGCAATCTTGTTCCAGGGATAAGATTGATAGGACAATCGTATTCCCGGTGAGGGGGTAAATCCTGACATCCACCTTCAGAAAATACATCAGAGAAATCCGATATAAAAGAAGGAAGAGTCTTAGTGGTTAAAGCAGAAAAAGATGTATTAAGGCAATTGTCAACACAATAATCGCCCCAATCCACAATTTGTCTAGTATGCCAGTCAATGGACGGATTATGTTTGCTTAACCACGGTAAACCCAGAACCACAGGAGCAGGAAGACCTTCCAACACAAAACATGAAATAAGCTCCTGATGAAATTCACCCACTCTTAATTTGATATCATGCACCATCTGAGACAAACACTTCTGAGAGAGAGGTGCAGAATCAATGGCGAACACAGCAATCCTCTTATCCAAAGAACTTGGTGACAATCCATGCATACGGACAAACTGAGCATCAATCAAGTTCACCCCTGCCCCGCTGTCAATAAACACCTCAATTTTCACAACCTTAGATTCTAGCGCCACCTCGGCAGTCAGGAGAAAACGGGTACTGCAGGATGAAGACAAATGCACATTTTCAGTCTCCCTACCCACTCCACCAAGAGTGAGATGAGAATTCAACGCCCCCTTTTCTTTTCTCTCCTTTAGAGATAGGAAGCATGGACATACATTGATAAAGTGTCCTTTCTGACCACAGAAAAAACACACTCCCTTTTTATTACCAAGATGATTGCGGGTGGCTACAGAAGTGGCTCCCCCTAATTGCATAGGTTCATCCCCAGACATCAACCTAGGGGAATATTCACCCAAAGTGTCATAGGAAGCTGGTACACTATGTGATAGTACGTCCTGAGAGCGGGGGCCCCTAGATCGCTCTCTCAGGCGCCTATCCATGCGTACAGCAAGAGACATAGCGGCTTCCAAAGACACAGGGGTTTCCTGAAAGGCCAAAGCGTCCTTCAGCCTTTCAGACAAACCTTGACAGAATTGGCTACGTAAAGCCGGATCGTTCCATTCAGTATTGGTCGCCCACCTCCGAAACTCAGAGCAATAAGTCTCAACCGGCCGCTCACCCTGACAAAGGTTACGTATCTGGGTCTCAGCCAGGGAGATACGATCCGGGTCATCATAGATAATCCCTAGGGTCTTGAAAAATTCATCTACCGACCGGAGAGACAGCGATCCGGCCGGTAGAGAAAAGGCCCATGACTGCGCATCCCCTTTAAGCAGCGAGATGACCACACCAACCTTCTGTTCCTCATTACCAGAAGAATGTGGACGCAGTCTGAAATACAATTTGCACGCCTCCCTAAATAGAACAAAATTATCACATTCCCCAGAAAATCTATCCGGGAGGGGGACCTTAGGCTCCAAACAGGCCTGACACTCAGCACCCCCAGAACCACCAGCCTGTGGTCTCTGAATTTGGTTGCGGATGTCAGCCACCTCCAAGCTGAGTCCCTGCAGCCGTTCAGCCAGTGTAGCAATAGCATCCATGTCAGCACAAAAATGACATAAATTTTTGTTAGTGGCGGTTTATAATGTCACGCTCGGGTGTGGGGGAAAAAGCCACACCGAGCGTATGAGGGATGGGAACAGACAAAACCAGGGAACTGGTCACCTCCTGCAGGGGACCCTAAGACTAGGCCCTAGCTGGCTACCAGTATGAACTAACCCGGGTGGTAGGAAAGCTCATACACAGGAACCTAATCTGAATAGACCCTAGAACACCCTGCAGTCTAATGACACAAGAGAGTAACCCGTTCCTCCAAGCGAAAGGAGGAACAGGAGACTCAAACAGGAATAACCAAAGGAAGGGAAAACACTTAACTATAAGTAGAACTCAGCAACAGGATCTCAGCCGAGATCCACACCACTCTCCACCAGGTATGTAGCAGATATAAACCGCAAGGGATACTGGGAGAGGAAAAGGTAAGTAGGAGACAGCTAATTGCCCAGCGGCAACAGCTGAGGGAAAGGGGTGTGGAGAACAGCACCCAAACCACAGGGAAGCCTGTCAAACCTGTCACTTAGAAAGCCGCGCAGAACGTCTGATTCCAGACGCAAGATCACTCGTGACACCCCAGCAGCCTCACAGCCCCCCAGGAGCCTCTATTCAGCCCCCCAGGAGCCTCATAGTCCTCCCCCCAGCAGCCTCTTTTAAGCCCCCATATTGCCTCATATAGAATAAAATAAAAAAACACTTACCTCCCCTGCTCCTGGCCGCCGCCTGCACTCTCTTCATCTTCCTGACGGCTGTACTGTGTACTGGCACGCACAGCGTGAGGTCACAGAACGACCTCACGCTGTGCGCAGCCCTGCACAGCCGACAGCCGAGCAGAGGAAAATAAGAAATAAATATTTTTCATCACACCTCATATCAGACCCCCCATAAATTTCAGGACATCACATCAGATCCCCATAGCAGCCCTCCATGTCAGACCCCAGATCAGCCCACTGTGCCCCCATATCAGCCCACTGTGCCCCCATCAGACCTCAGATCAGCCCACTATGCCCCCATATCAGCCCACTGTGCCCCAATATCAGCCCACTCTGCCCCATTAGACCTCAGATCAGCCACCATATCAGCCCCCTCTACCCCATCAGACCTCAGATCAGCCCATCAGCCCCCATATTAGCCGTCTGTGCCCCCATCAGACCTCAGATCAGCCCACCCAGCCCCATAAGGATAAAATAAAAAAACTCTCTCACCTCTCCTGCTCCACAGCTCTGCTCCGGGTCCGGCGCTCCTCTGTCTTCTCCTGACGCTGTACTCTGTCAGGAAAGTGCAGAGCCGGCCTGGAGAAGACAGGAGCGCCGGACCCGGAGCGGAGCCGCGGCGCAGGAGAGGTGAGAGAGTTAAGCCAGTTCTACTTTACACTATTTTGATAAACCTCCAAAAAGTCTTTAAGAATTCCTGGAAAAACTCTTTAGGCTGCTTTTACCTGCACCGTAATACAGAACCAGCAAAGTGTATGAGATTTCACAAGTCTAATATACAGTTTGCTTTTTCGTTCCTTGGAAATTTAATTGAAATCCGCAGCATGTCAATTCTTTCTGCAGTTCTTTTGTGTAGATTTCACCCGTTTCACTGCAAGGGTAAGATCTGCAGCAAAACCGCACGTCTGCACCAAAAACAGCAAGTAACACATTCAGTTTTTGTTGCGGATTTGGTGTGGAAATGCACAGAAATCCACACGGAATACAAAGAAAAATGCTGCACAAGAAAAATGCACTGATTGTAAGTGTGTTTTGTTTTGTTAAGTGTATTTGGTCTGGCATTTTTGGACCACTAAAAAAACATTCTAGAAACTGCTTGCAATTATTTCCATATCATATACTACTTTATTGCCTTTTTCCAAAATAAATGTGTGGATGGCATTTTTTCCCCTATAGAAAGATGGAAAAACACCAGATGATAAAACGCCATTGCTTTGTTAAAAACATACTCCATGAGTCCTATATTGAGATAACACATGGGGCTGCCATTTTTTTCTTCCAAAACCCACAGTAAAAATGCACACATGCTCAAAAACAGCACAAAATACATATGTGTGACCAATAACAGATTCATAAGTTGTGGTAAAATAGTGGTTTTACTGTGACTCATGAATTTCATTGTTTTTGGCAATTTGACAAGGTCACTTGCAATTTCCTTTCCCTTAGGAACACATTGAATTTACCTGCAGATCTCTATAATGGCAAAGTAATCAACTATTTACTTTATCTCACTTTAAAGGGTTAACTTGTATTGACTTATACTGTTTAATACTGTGTTACTGCATTTTATATGTATGTTGTCATATATATCTTGCTCATTTGGACAGCACTGTGGAAAAGGTTAATGAGACTTTTGGGACTTTCTAGCTAATAATGAGAAGAATAATTTTCCATAGCTACCATAAGGTTTAAAGAATAGCATGTTTTGGAGGGAAAGGCCAGACTTGTTTACCGCCAAAACCAGACAGACTGATCTTTTGAATGTCTGGTTTAGCTCTCTTATTATGTCTGAAGACTTGTTTCTGGAAAAACTGCTGTGTCATTGCCATTAATTCTGAAGGTATAATGCAAGTCTATGAGAGACCAGAAGTGTAACAGTGTATTTGTTTGTGCTGAGTTTCTCCTCTACCCCTGCCACTATAAGGTTCTAATTCAGCTAGAAACTGTATGTAAGGAGAGCAGTCAGAGCACATAGTGTTCGGCAGTTAGGTAACAGTGCTTAGAAGAAGAGACTCTTCCAAACTACTTGAGTGACCAGAAGAAGATACTGAGATGGGGATACTCTGCCACAGACCCTGGATCACCATCCTTTGGCCAGGGTACCAGACTTGTGAGCAAGAGGGACAGCTAGCTCAGGCCTTTCCTCAACATCAAACCCTTTTTCTGTCCCGGAGGAGACTGGAGAAGCCAGCCCAGAACCTTGCCTGTTTTATATCTGAATTCCTCCAGTAAAGAAGCACACTGGTTTACTGAAGACCCTGACTCTCTGGACTTATTTCCCATTGGTGTGCACCACACCTTACCATCCCTTTTGGAGAGCAGCAGCATGTGGTGACACCTCAATGGTGTTGGGGGGACCCAGAGTAACGTTGGGCCCCTTCAAACCTGGCCACTGCACTTACTAATTATGAGATTTACATTCATGCACTGGTGGCTTCATACTATGTCTTTTTTTATCATGGCCAGCTGTTAAATGATAGCTAACAGGAAATTATAAACATTGGGGAAGAATTATTAAGACTAGTGCCAACGAAAACTGGTTTAGTTGCCCATAGCAACCAATCAGATTCCACCTTTCATTTTTCAGAGCTCTTTTGGAAAATGAAAGGTGGAATCTGATTAGTTGATATGAGCAACTGGGCAAGTTTTCCTTTGCAATAGTTTTGATAAATCTTCCCCCATTTCTTTTTGTAGTAAAATTTTTAGTCAAAAAGTCAGTTTGCTACCATTTGGCATTTTTTAGACATTTTCCCATACACATCTTTACAAACATTTGACTAAAAAGCTTGTTATTTTAAATTGTTTTTTAAGACACAACTAGCTTAGAATGCAGGTGTATCAAAGAACAACTTACACCAGGGAACAGAAACCTTTAGCATTCTAGCAGTTCTGAAACTACAATTCCCAATGCTTCATTCACTTTCATGGAAGTTACAAGCAACAGGAGTGGGTTGCTGACCCCTTATATACTGTTATGATCTGCTGCGCAAGCATATGTCTCTGCGCACCTGTGCACTAATACAACTGAAATCAACTCAAATTAAATATTTTTAAACTCACCTGAACTGGTTTCAAACAGGTTAGGCAACCCAGAATAATAAAAAACATTACCTTGTTTACTTCTAATGGTTGACATAGGCTAGAAATGTGTCTGTGGCAACTGCCTAAAAGTATTTATTTACTCTCATTGACTATTATGGACTGGAACCGTATTGTCTTTAGCGGCAAATCCCGCTCCTGTTTGGAATCTGACAATAGTCAGGTTTATGTATGGAGGCCTTGTGGTGAGTACTTCAAGCCTGTCTTTGCTGTGGAGCGACACACTACCCCAACTGCTAGTGTTATGTTCTGGGGAGCCATGCAGGGGCGCAGCCAAAGGCTAATGAGCCCTGGTACAAGAGTTCAGCTTGGGCCCCCCTTCCCTCAGTGCTTTGTGGCCGGGGCAGGGAAGCACATAGCCTTCATGCTTCCTGAGGCACCCCCCCCCCCATTCCAAATTCTTGACCTAACCCCTTCCCTCCAGCCAGAGGTGTCTTCTTATTCAGCACAAGGGTCTTTGGACCCCCTCAGGCTTCTGGGCCCGGTAGCGACTGCCACCTCTGCACCCCCTATAGCTATTCCCCTGGAGCCATGGCATCAAGTTGATCACCCCTAGTAGTTATAAGACAAATGGTAACAACTGGGAAATACAGTATGTGCATGACATCCTGCAGCCACATGGGATGCCTCATGGCATTGCTCCCAACTCTAATTTTTCAGTAGGATAATGCTCCCCCCCACACACACAAGGGTTTCCCAGGAATATTTCCGCCAGATTACAACACTTCCTTGGCCTGCCTAGTCACCAGATGTATTGCCAATTGAGTATTTATGTGACCCTCTGGGATGCTTGCTTTGACAATCTACGAGTGTGCCGGATCTACAGGCCCAGCTGTAACGTCTGTGGACAAAGGTGCAGCAATATACCACACCATGCCCAACCTTATCTCATCTTGTATCAATGCTAGAGGCGGCCCAACAGGGTAGTAAAGCCTCCTTTCCATTGTACAGTTTTCCCCAATAAACATCCTTTCTAATATTGTAACCACTTACATATATGACTACATTCACACATACAAGCAGGGCTGGAGTCAGCACCCAGCATACTTGGGCAAGTACTGGGGCTCACTACTGATTGCAATAGTGAAGTGGGAAGCCATTCACTCCCTGCTCCACCATTCAACTGCTGACACTCCACAGCAGCAGCATTATGTGCTCACATATCGCGCTGCTGGTCTGTGTAGGAGGAGGAGCGGGGCAGGCTGGAAATCAGCCTCTGCTCCTCCTCTTCCTCCACAGCGTTGTGATGTGTCACAGTATCCTGCTGCTGCTGGGGAACGCAGATCATGAGAGGAACCAGGTGAGTATTTACTGTTTGTTTTTTTCACTTCCAGTGAGGGGGCACATATCTTGGCATATCTACTGTGAATGGAGCACATATCTTGGCATATCTACTGTGGGGGGTATGGGAGCACATACCTTGGCATATCTATAGCGAGGGGGCACATATTTTGGTATATCTACTGTAAAGCGGCACATATCTTGGCATATCAACTGTGATGGGACACATATCTTTGCATAGCTACTGTGAGGGGCGCACACACATCTGATCATAGCAACTCTGAGGGGGCACATATCTGGGCATAACAACTGTGAAGGGGGCACTATGTGGGCATTGCTACTGTGTTGGCACAAAGGAAGAATAATTGCACCTCGGCTCTCAGCCAATAGTAGCTGGCAGCTCTGTGATCTGTAGTAAAGCCACAGGAAAGCCAGGCTAGGTGCCAGCATAGAGTGCGAGCAACCAGTCAGAGGAGACTGGCTGCACATCAGCATCATAAGCATAATGTGGTGCAGTGTGTCTGTGGGGCAAAGTGCCTCCAGCTCAGCAACCCTCTCCCAGTCTGCAGTATATTCAGTCTCTGTATGTAAAAAAGAATCACGCTGTGGGGCTGCTTTTCTTCAACAGGGACAAGGGAAGCTGGTCAGATTTGATGGGAAGATGGATGGAGCTAAATACAGAGCAATCTTGTAGGATTGGAGGCTGGAAAAGACTTGAGACTTCACCTTCCAGCAGGGCAACGACCCTAAAGATACAGCCAGAGCTACAATGGAATGGTTCAGATCACAGCATATTCATGTGTTAGAATGGCCCAGTCAAAGTCCAGACCTAAATCTCATTGAGAATCTGTGGCAATACTTGAAAATTACTGTTCACAGATGCTCTCCATCCAATCTGACTGGGCTTGAGCTATTTTGCAAAGAAGAATGGTCAAATATTTAAGTTTCTAGATGTGCAAAGCTAGTAGAGACATACCCCAAAAGACTTGCAGCTATAAATGCAGAGAAAGGCAGTCCTTCAGAGTTTTGACTCAGGGGAGGCTGAATACAAATGCATAACACAATTTGCAGATTTTTATTTATTATAAATTTTGAAAACTATGTATCATTTTCTTTTCACTTCACATGTACTTGCTACTTTCTGTTGGTCACTGATGGCATCACTGCACGCGCCCAGCGTGATCACGTGGTGGGTTATCATGCTCACCGCAGGTCCTTTGGCAGGTTTTCTTCAATAAAGACAGGAGCGGACAGCCTCTATCCGTGAGCAAGTGAATGAGGTGAGTATAATTTTTTTTATCTTCAGCCAACATTTTAGGAAAAATTGATGTTACCACAAAGCTTTTTAATGAATCAAATTTTTCCTGAAACTCAGATACTTTGATTCGCTCAACACTAGTCAGTATATCAGAGAATTAGAATATTGGGAAATTAGGTTCAATATTGTAGACTCATAGTGTCACACTCTAATCAGCTAATCAACACAAAACACCTGCAAAGGTTTCTTTAGCCTTTAAATGGTCCCTCAGTAGGCTACACATTCATGAGGAAGACTGTTACAATTGTCCAGAAGATAGTCATTGAGACCCTCCACAAGGAGGGTAAGCCACAAAATGTTATTGTCAAAGAAGCTGGCTGTTCGCAGAGTGCTGTATCGAAGGATATTAATGGAGAGTTCAGAGGAAGAAAAAGTGTGGTAGAAAATGGTGCACAAACAACAGGAATAACAGCAGCTTTGAAAGGACTGTCAAGATAAGGCCATTCAAGAATTTGGGGGAGATTCACAAGGAGTGGACTGCAGTTGAAGTCAGTGCTTCAAGAGCCACTACATAGACGTATCCAGGAAATGTCTATGACCTAGACATGTCAGAAGCGTCTTAACTGGGCTAAGGAGGAAAAGGACTGGACTGTAGCTCAGTGGTCCAAAGACTTGTTTCCAGATTAAAGTAAATTTTGCATTTCATTTGGAAATCAAGGTCCCAGAGTCTGGAAGAAGAGTGGAGAGGCACATAATCCAAGTTGCTTGAGGTCCAGTGTGAAGTTTCCACAATCAGTAATGGTTTGGGGAGCCATGTCATCTGCTGGAGTAGGTCTACTGTGTTATATCAAGTCCAAAGTCACTGCAGCCATCTACCAGGAAATTTTAGAGCACTTAATACTTCCCTCTGATAACATGCTTTATGGAGATGCTGATTTCATTTTCCAGAAGGACTTGGAACCTGACCACATCATATTAATGCAGTAATTCATGCGAAAGAAGCCCATACCACGTATTGAGTGCATATACTATATATACTTTTCAGTAGGCCAACATTTCTGTATTCAAATTTTTTTTTAATTGGTCTTCTATAATATTCAAGTTTTCTGAGATACTGACTTTTGGGTTTTCATTAGCTGTAAGCCATAATCATAAACATTAAAAGAAATAAACACTAGAATAGATCACTGTTTATGTAATGAATGTATTTAATATGAGTCTCACTTTTTGAATGGAATTACTGAAATAAGTAAACTTTTCGATATTCTAATTTATTGAAATGCAACTGTATATGCAGGTGTCGACTGACAACTTATAGTGGCCCTGGAAGAAAAACTAAAACTCACCCCATGTTTTAGGCCGGTCCAAATTAACAGAAGGCAGGGCAACACAAGTAGGCAGGGCTAACATAAGTAGATGTCAGCAATACCATAGTGCAGAAAATGGCTTCCCAGCAGAACCAAATATCACAGCGCAGCACAATATACTGGCCCAGAAGCCCTCTGTGGTGGCCATGAATCGCTGCCCCATTCTGTCCTCCTCTGACTGTATCTAAGTAAGATATGGGGCAAGGACCTAAGGAGATGAGATGCAGGCCACAGCACCAAGCGAGCCTTAACATCAGCATGTTGCCTGGACTTCCCTTAGTATTAAAATCACTGAGTGCCATTCGAAGTTGCTGTCTCGGGTGCCGGCAAGGGGCCTTTTCCAGCCTGTGGCCTGAGATTACTGTGTCCCTGCAACATTTGTACACATTCTCTGTTGTGGGCGAGTTGGAAGCTCCCCACACACATTAGTGTATCGGCTGAACCTGCCATTCTTGGTGGGTGCGATTGACAAAAGACTAAGGCCCCATTCACACAACCGTATGTTTATTTCCGTATCTTATCCGCATTTTTGCGGATAAGATGCGGAACCATACGGACCCATTCATTTTTCCATGGGAGAAAAAAAAAATGCACAATGCACACCGTGCATTTTCTCCCGCAAAAAAAAAGGAAACATGTCCTATACTTGGCCGCAAAACACGTCCGTAGCCCCATTAAAGTCAATAGGTCCGCAAAATTACGGAACACTACAGAAGACTTTCCATATGTCTTCCGTTCAGTTTTTATACGGACACAGAATACATACGGTCGTGTGAATGGGGCCTAATATGTATGGTCATCTTAACTATATCCCACTGTGGCTAGACTTTACTGTAATATTTACCTACAATTATGTACTAATTTAGTGGCATTGGATGTATATTGTGGTACAGATGGAGTATATATTATAGCGATGGAATAATGTAATTTACTATCAATGTCGGTCCTCATAACATTGTTTTAATTGTTCTATGGGTTTGGGATTCTTGTGTCAAGTGTCGGTAGATTTGTTTTTTGTTTTAGATTTGATTTATTGATAAAAAATAAATATATATATTACAGATATTATATATAGATGGTACATAAATGTGTGATATAAGCATTGTGGTTTTTTTTATCACAAGAATGCGTTAAAATAAAAGGCTCAGACCTGAAAGCGTTAACTGACACAGTAGCTAAAGAAGTTAGCCTGAAGTTATAGTCTAAATAGATTTTGGGTTTCTCTCGTTCTTTCAATAAATGTGCATCCTGTGCACACAAAGCCTCTTCCTGTCATCTGAACATAATACTAATTAAACAGTCAGTGTCTTAAATTGGGATACCAAAGGCTTCCTCCCCCTATTCAAACAGAAGGATACAAAGAGATAGGGGTGGAAATTGGTGTTAAAGACAGATGTGTTTAAGACCCATCATAAAAGAACAAGGTCCACGTAAGATTTCATTAAAGGTTTTATACTTAGGAAATGTGAGTACAGCTGCCTATCAGGGCTGGAGCAAACTTATGAAATATTAAAAGTATGGAATGAACAAAATGAGGAAGGATATCATATTGAAAACAAAGAAAAACATTTAGAAAAATCCTTTACAATTTCCTCCTGACCTGCCAAAACAACCACTGTTGATACATATTTATTATCCAAATGTGTATGCTACTGTAAGACCACTATATTTCTCATTGGTGACAGGGTTTCTTCAGGGCAAGGCTTGAGAAAGGCTGCAATATAAAACGTCACTTTTTTGGGTATATTTTGGCTTGATTGAGTAAAGAACCACTGAGGTAGATGCTGACATCCATGGAATTTTTTTAGGGCTTATTCAGTCTCACTCCATAACATTAAAGATGCATACACACACACATTATATGAAAGTTGGCCAAATCCACCAAACATCTAATTTGTATAGAGGTGAGGTCTGGTCAGGCCAGCTAGGCCGAAGTGTGGTGGGAAACTGATGTAAATACCCATTACAGGGAAAGCTGGAAGTCGTTTCCACCAGCATTGAGTTAACCCCTTCATGACCAGGTGATTTTTCCATTTTTTTTTTTTCGTTTTTACTCCCACCATTCCCAAAGGCATAACCTTTTTATTTTTCCATTCACATAGCAGTTTGAAGGCTTGTTTTTTTTGTGAGACAATTTGTATTTTCTAATAGCACCATTTATGGTTGTGTGCAATGTAGTGGGAAGCAGGAAAAAAATTCCTAAGGTGGTCATTTTCATTCTCCAGGTCAGTACGATTACAACAATACCAATTTGTATAGTTTTTCTAGCATTTTAATACTAAAAAAAACTTTGGAAAAAAAACACTTTTTTTTTGTTGCATCGCCATTAGTGTAGAGTGAATCGAGCTTCGGATCATAGATCTCCGTACAGCATTAAAATGTATTGCCTCTGTGGAGGCAAAATTCATTTCAGCCCAAGTCACACAAGACTTCGGTGAATAAATTTGTTAATCACTTCTGCGTCTTTAAAAACATTTATAGCAAGACCCGACTTCGGATTGCCAATTTTAAATGTTTTTAAAGATGCAGAAATGAATACCAAATTCACTCACCTAAGTCTCAAGCGACTTTGGCTAAAACTAATTTTGCTTCCATGGAGGCAATACATTTTAATACTGGACAGATTGCCGGACAGCATTAAAACAAATGGGGGCATTTATTATCCAGAAATATGCGTATGTAGGCATATTTCCGGATGCTACAATTCGATGCACAGCACTCTGTGACTTTTGCTCACTCACGCCAGGTCTAAAAAGGTGGGCGTGGCATGGGCGGAGAAGGGGACGAAAGCAAGACCAAGGCTCATTCACCATTTTCTATGCCTGTTTCAGGTGTAGGAAAGGGTCTAAATGTAAGACAGCTAGGAAGCTGGCTTACATTAAGACTGGCGCTGGATGAGTCTAAAACGCATGTGTTTGAATGAATAGACTTTGGATCTGTGATCTGAAGCTTGATTCACTCAAGCCTAATTTCCATATTCTGACGCCCATAACTTTATTTTTATGCGTATGGAGCTCTGGGCGATTCGTACTTTTCATTGGTACAATTTTGTAGTGTGTGACATTTTGATCACTTTTTATTCAATTTTCTTTGGGATGTGAAGCAACTAAAAAAAAAAAAAGGGCTAAATATTTTTGTATTTTGATAGTACAGGCGTTTTCGCACACAGCGATACCCATGATGTTTATTTTTTAGTTTATGTATTTTTATTTTAGGGATTTTTTGAACACTTTTTAACAGTTCCCCTAGAGAAATCATCAGATTGCTTTGCTCAGACTCCAATGCATTGGAGTCGTTGAGAGTTTTGCCACAGACAGGAGCTCCATGTGCAACAGCCTTGGATCATTCAGTAGGAAAGAGGCTGCCGCACACACCATCCGGCTCCCCCAATCCTCGGCAGGGGGAGCCAATGCACAGCTAGGAGTGCGCGACCCTGCTTTTTATCCTCACAGATGCAGTGTTAAATGTGTGCAATGGACATTATCGTTTGAATAAAATTAGCCACGGATGCCTGCTGTTCAAAACTAGCCCAGCGGGCACCATCTTTAGAGACACGACAACTGTCGAATATACATTCATCAGGCGGTCTGGAATGGATTAAAGAGGTTATCAAGTAGTAAATAATTATGACCCATCCTCAGATCGGCTCCCAGCATCTCTCTCCCAGGTAAGCCATCCAACCGATGTACAGTGACGTCACGTGACATAGGTCAAGGCTGATCAGCGGGAATCCTGGGTTTCAGACCCCCACCAATCTGATATTGATATTTTACAGATAAAAGCCACACAGCATTACTATACATTTTGTGTATGACACACAAAATGAGCAGCAAGTTGCCCAGTATTGCTGAAACGATACTGACGTTCGTGAACAGTTAACTAGGCATAAAATTGCTTGAAGAAGTCTATGTACTGTACAAGGCTTTTTTTTACCTTTTCCCATAGCCATGCACCAAACACTTGTGAAGTAGCTTGTGTGAATTTTCTGTGCATCTACTGTTCAGTAAATTAACACCTGGTTAGATGGACTCTCACTTCTTCAAGCATGATGTACTGCAACAGATCAAAATGGCCATCTACAATCATATCCAGTAGGTGACTGCAATGCATTCATTTATCCTCCACCGTTCAAGGGCTGCAGCCAATCACAATGCACCACTGAGGTTAGCAACTAGCTGTAGCAGTAACATGTCACCGCTGGTAAATAGAGCCTGAATGAGTGGGAGCAGCACTACAAGATCCAACAGGTAATATCCATTATTTATTTTAGGTTCATCTGGAAAGTTGTCCGGTTTCATCCTGAAACTGGACAACCCCTTTAACTGGAAAAATGTCACTATGATTTCAGGTGACAAGATTTCAGTATATGCTGTTTTGCTGCCATGCGCCTACTGGGTTTATTTTTGCTTCAAGTTTCTTGTATTTTCCCAGGTGGTTATTTTTTTTTTTTTTTATTGACATCAGATACAGATCCTAGGATCCACACCAATGTATACTACTACTTTTTGCTGGGATGCAAAGGTCCAGAAAACAGTCGTGTTTCTTCTGTCCTTCAGCCTCCACTGCCAAAATTCTTTATGGAGTAAAAAAAAAAAAAAAAAAAAATGTGCACCGTAGTGTCCTCCACAATAGGTATCACAAGACTGTCAGGGAAGGACACGTTGGGACCTATTCATGGCAAAATGAAAGCAGAGCTCCGATTAGTCACAATAGACAACAAAGACTGTTTTATTGTAAGAATTTTGATGAATGAGGCCCAAGTAGCATTAGGCCTCATCCACATGACTGCATATTCGGTCCTCGTCCGATTTAGCATTTTTTGAGGATCGAACGTGGACCAGTACATTTCTATGGGGCAGCAAAAAATACAGGCAGCACACATATCCACGTGCTGTCTGCATCCAGTTTTCAGTGTGTCCGGTCCGCAAAAAAAGTTTTCTGTATTTTCATGATTATGAAAATTGTAGATTCACACTGAAGGCATCAAAACTATGAATTAACACATGTGGAATTATATACTTAACAAAAAAGTGTGAAACAACTGAAAATATGTCTTATATTCTAGGTTCTTCAAAGTAGCCACCTTTTGCTTTGATTACTGCTTTGCACACTCTTGGCATTCTCTTGATGAGCTTCAAGAGGTAGACACCTGAAATGGTTTTTACTTCACAGGTGTGCCCTGTCAGGTTTAATAAGTGGGATTTCTTGCCTTGTAAATGGGGTTGGGACCATGAGTTGTGTTGGGCAGAAGTCAGGTGGATACACAGCTGATAGTCCTACTGAATAGACTGTTAGAATTTGTATTATGGCAAGAAAAAAAAACAGCTAAGTAAAGAAAAACGAGTTGCCATCATTACTTTAAGAAATGAAGGTCAGTCAGTCCGAAAAATTGGCAAAACTTTGAAAGTGTCCCCAAGCACAGTCGCAGAAACCATCAAGTGCTACAAAGAAACTGGCTCACATAAGGACCGCCCCAGGAAAGGGAGACCAAGAGTCACCTCTGCTGCGGAGGATAAGTTCATCCGAGTCACCAGCCTCAGAAATCGCAGGTTAACAGCAGCTCAGATTAGAGACCAGGTCAATGCCACACAGAGTTCTAGCAGCAGACACATCTCTACAACAACTGTTAAGAGGAGACTGTGTGCAGCAGGCCTTCATGGTAAAATAGCTGCTAGGAAACCACTGCTAAGGACAGGCAACAAGCAGAAGAGACTTGTTTGGGCTAAAGCACACAAGGAACGGACATTAGACCAGTGGAAATCCGTGCTTTGGTCCGATGATTCCAAATTTGAGATCTTTGGTTCCAACCACCGTGTCTTTGTGTGACGCAGAAAAGGTGAACGGATGGACTCTACATGCCTGGTTCCCACCGTGAAGCATGGAGGAGGTGGTGTGATGGTGCTTTGCTGGTGACACTGTTGGGGATTTAGTCCAAATTGAAGGCATACTGAACCAGCATGGCTATCACAGCATCTTGCAGCGGCATGCTATTCCATCCGGTTTGCGTTTAGTTGGACCATCATTTATTTATCAACAGGACAATGACCCCAAACACACCTCCAGGCTGTGTAAGGGCTATTTGACCAAGAAGGAGAGTGATGGGGTGCTACGCCTGGCCTCCACAGTCAGCAGACTTGAACACAATCGAGATGGTTTGGGGTGAGCTGGACCGCAGAGTGAAGGCAAAAGGGCCAACAAGTGCTAAGCATCTCTGGGAACTCCTTCAAGACTGTTGGAATACCATTTCAGGTGACTACCTCTTGAAGCTCATCAAGAGAATGCCAAGAGTGTGCAAAGCAGTAATCAAAGTAAAAAGGTGGCTACTTTGAAGAACCTAGAATATAAGACATATTTTTAGTTGTTTTACACTTTATTGTTAAGTATATAATTCCACCTGTGTTAATTCATAGTTTTGATGCCTTCAGTGTGAATCAGTCATGAAAATACAGAAAACTCTTTGAATGAGAAGGTGTGTCCAAACTTTTGGTCTGTAAAATATATATATTTTATCTCTCTCTATATATTTATATATATCTATCTATATCAATATATATCTCTCTATCTCATGTCCTATCTTTGTCCGTTTTGCAGACAAGAATAGACATTTCTACAATAGTGCGAGGAAAGTGGGGGGTGCACATGGCCAGTATTTGTGTTTTGCAGATTGCAACATGTCAATAGAATGGATAAGCAGAAATAGCCAAGTACTTACACCACATGTAGAAAGACACAAAACAAAATTTAAAAGATTTTTTTAATATGTCATCAAGCTCAGAGTTACAACTGTTTGTTTTCTTTAAATATTCTGGAGTTTAAATACAATCTGCATAATGTTATAAAATGTAAACTTTCAGGGTTTTTTTTCTTATTTTTTTTTATACATTAGACTATTTATAATCACAAGGCTTTTAATACCTGAAGAATGAGGAAAAAACAAAAAAACCTGTGAAATTCATATTCCAGCAATGTGAGTATTTATACCCACAGACTTTTGAGGTAGAGATGTGACATTCCTGAGTTTAACCCCATTTACACCAGAAAGGTATCAGCACGCTGTTGGACAAGATGCCATCTGTCCTGATGTAAGGGGGTTCACGTGATTTATCTGCATTTTATTGTTTTATTTTTCACCACTAAATTCTATAGCCCTGTCTTACATGAAACAATGGAATACTGCCAACTCATGCCATAAAACACCACCTACTTCCATTTAACTGGGCATATAATTCACAGGACTACAGGATAAGGTGGTGAAATGATATTGACCAAAACAGAAGAAAGAAAAAGACAATTCCCCATAAAAGCAAGAAACAAAAGGGATATTTCACAAATATTGCTAAATAATCTACTAACCCTTAAAATAATAAAAAAAAAAAAATAAAAAAATCAAGAAAAAGAAGAGTCCCATAACACGGGATAGGTTTGGGGTGTCCCACCGACCCCAGACAATATTTAGCCACTGGGCATTACCTCGGTAGTTCTGTAAAGAGAAGGCATTTAGTGCATCAAGAAATAAATGATGAGGAGAGCTATCATGAACAAAGGCTTAAAATGTGAGAGGGCAACAACAAAAGGATCCCTGAGGAAGATATTGCAACCAGTAGGGCAGCTTGGTGAAAGACACAGGCCTACTTGGTAGTAAGGTCAGTAAACCAAAACTGCCGAACATCAAATTCATTTTACCACCAATGCACTAGATACTGAGCGTTGATGCCACAGCACATATGTAGAGCACTGAGCCTGATTTGGCTATGGCCCCTGCAGGGCTGTTAATATTGTACATGGTGTACCTCAATGCATGAAAATTCTGTGTGGTCAGCCACATGGCAGCTGCCCTTTAAGAGTTTTTGAGGTATCCCAATATTGTGGGTTTCAACTGAAGTAGCTGAAAGGGGCAACAAAAATATTAAATGACAGCTACAAATATGACTTTCTTATACATTTCTTAAAGGGAATCCCCAAACTCAGACATAAGGCAAACAACTCCAAAATGTCTCTTCCCTGAGGCAGGCTCTACATCAGGGTTAAAGCAAGTGTTTCTGAACTTTTGAAGTCTAAAGGTGGCCATACACACTAGATAAATGTCAGCCCAACCCACTGACCATCTAATATGTATGGGGGTGACCTGACTCTCCCCCAATGGCAATTGTTTAAAAAAAAAAAAAAAAAAAAAAAGGAAAGAAGGATCAGGCAGCTGGATTAAGGCCATGCTCACAGCTGTGGCAAGCTGATCCAGCACAAATGCCGGCTGTTGTCCGGACCTAAAACCTTTGCATGCAACTGTTTGTCTGGCTGAACCTTGGCAGTTATGCTGGAAGGTGGCCAGATCACTGCCAAAGCAATGCTGGATACTGTGAAATCTGGCATAGATGTTAACGAAGCCTTAAAGAGGACCTTTCACCACTCCTGACATGCCTATTTTAATAGCTTCATGCATTCCCCATGTAATAACAAGTCTGGAACATCTATTCGTATGTCTCTATGTTGTGCCATTCCTTTATTATTTGCACTAGAAGTTATGAATGAATTGCTATTTGCCTTCAGTAAGGGTACAGAGGGGAGGTGACCAGTTGGGGGTGTGTACCTGCACAGTCTGACTCTAGCCAATCAGTGCTGTCATGTTCAGACTGTGCAGGTACACACCCCCAACTGGTCACCTCCCCTCTGTACCCTTACTGAAGACAAATAGCAATTCATTAATAACTTCTAGTGCAAATAATAAAGGAATGGCACAACATAGACATAAGAATAGATGTTCCAGAATTGCCATTACATGGAGGATGCATGAATCTATTAAAACAGGCATGTCAGGAGTGGTGAAAGGTCCTCTTTAAACATACCCGATCCTTTCTGTTCTTATAGGAAACCGGTCACCATGAAAATACATTATAATCTGCAGGCACCATGTTATAAAGCAGGAGGAGCGGAGCAGTTTGATACACAGGTTTTCTTTATCATGAGAAGATTCAGTAAAACTGTCATTTTATTCATTTAAATTCTTGCTTATTCTGGGCTTTCAAGTCAAGGAGTCTGTCCTACAGAGAACTGTCAATCACTGATCGGACCGCCTCCTTGACGTCAAAGTCCAGAATGAGCAGAAATATAAACGAATGAAATAAAAGATTTACTGAATCTTTTCCCATAAAACCATACACCAATCCGTTCAGCTCCTCCTGCTCTATAACATGGTACCTCCAGCTCAGACACCATGTTCAATGTGACAGGTTCTTATTAAGGAAGGTAAGCAGCCACTAGAGTTTGGCAGGGCCTTATTCCCCTACCCGTACTTTGAACACATGCAAGCTCAGCTGAGTGGAGCCTCCATGTGTATGGCGGGAGTTGGCCCTCAGCTATCTAAGTTGTATGGCCACCTTAACACTGCCTCCTAAACTCACATGATGACAAAAGGAAATTACACACACACAAAAAAAAATAAAAATTATAAAATCACCAAAACAACCCATATGCCCCCAGGCATAGTAAGCAGAGCCAGAGAAAACAAAATATCCCCTGAGTTATAATCCAACTCTGCCAAAGATTCACATGGTGCATTTAATGTATATACAAACAATATATATATTAGAGATATTTTTCTAAATTCAATCTATCCCCACCCATTCAGGGCATTAAGGGAAAAGCAGCGAGAAGAGAAGGAACAATATCCTGTCCAGCACACTGTGCCCTTCACAATAATTTGCTTCAACAGGATTACATATTCTTTAGACTGGTCCAAGTTATTCTATTAGCATTTACCATTCACTGCCCATATGGGATGTGTCAGGAGGCTTGCTCCAAGTCAAAAATCCTTTGGGCAACAGCCATCTTGACTTGGCAGAACAGAACAGGGCATTTCTATTAGTCTGCAGTGATAAGCAGTGGTCAGACATTGCTGGGAACCCCCAAAGCCAAAATCGTCTCGATCTGTCAACAGAAATTACGGTCCATGTATTTCACTAGCTATAAAGCTATGTGCGGCGGATGAGGTATTTGGTTCAATTTAAAACTAAACACTACCAGGTCCGGGAGTATTATTGCTAAAAGTGATCTTCCGATAAAAGTGTTTAATAGAAAAAAAGTGACAATTTACCTCTAGGTGTTCAATAATATACAATGCTCTACAGGCAAAAATTAATGCACTTTTTAAAGAAATAAATGTTCTAAACCTTCTAAAAGTAGAACGATGCCCTAAGAGGGGTAAATTAGTGGTTACAATTACGCCCACTTAAAAGCCGTCCATAGAGGCAGCAGAGTCACAGACCAAACCTTATAGTCCCTCTGATTCAATTACCAATTTGGAAAGATTGTGATACCCGCTTTAGCTCCACAGAACCAGGACATGTTTTTATTTTTAGCCACCAACTGGTACTTGGGGGAGGGGTTGTAACTGCTACCACTATAATAACTATAAGGCTACATTCACACAACAAAAACAGATGCGTGATGACGCCATCAATCCATTTACCAACTGTCTGCCCCTTACTGGAGTGGCTTTTATCATCCACAGCCATCCAGACTTATAGTTCCGCACCACTTCATCAGTTTGGGGACACAAGTAGATGCCACAACTACCCACTTGGCAGCAAACTCTTCTGCCCTATTTTACCTACCTGTTGTGTTAGGTTACACACTTTCTATTTCCCCTGAGGAGCAGTCCTACTGCGAAATGTGCATGTAGGGAAATGCGACTAGGGCAATATAGGGTTTCCTATTGAAGGGACAGGTTCCGGATGGGGTTGCCCTTGTCAGGGCGAGTGCTCCGTGGTTAGGCTCTTTAGGGCTATGGTAGTACCCCCTGACGTGGCAATATAGGGATAAACTAGGCCTTCTTTCAAGCCTACCTTTTGTGACATCCATCCGGACGCCCACTGTATACAAGTGACGGTCGCAGAGAACATCGACCTTCTGTCTGCCATGGTGTGGTAGGACTATTGGGTTATTCTCTGTTATTTCCATTTAGTGCCGCCATGCACAAATGAAGTAATATATGTGCATTAAACATTTTTTTAGTCTTTATTTGATTATTAAGGGAATACCTTTATTTTAATTGATTCTATTAAAGGTTATGTTTTAGATTTATCAGTTTATTTTGGCTGCTACTGCTTATGTGATTGTTGAATATTGCCTGGTGGCTTTATATTGTCTACTATTATCAGTGACAAGGTGGATTTGTGGTTACCATTGGAAGCATTATTAACCTTGGGGCCACTAATAGGGTCATTCTTTATGCTGGGGGTTTACTATGGGAGCCATGTAATGTTCAGGGGGCACCATGTATACCGTGAGGGCACTGCAGGGGTTGGCATGTTAAATAAATAAAAAAAAAAGCAAAGTCAATACAATTAAAGGGGTTGTCCGAGTTATCTTTTTGTTCTTTATCTGTTTCTAACTTGTCAGGTATAACAACTTTCCCATATACTTTGTTTCTAAAGCTGCTGGTTTCTCAGAGTTGACTGAGGGTCACATGACCTGTGATGTCACCTTATCTCTCTGGTCTATGATGTTTGGTGCCCAAGCCTCAGAGTTCAGATAACAGTCTGTACACGAGACGTCACTGGCCACACCCCCTTTCTTTGCCGGGCTCCTGCTATCTGCTCTCTCCCTGGTTTCCTTCAGATAAAACATTAACCCCTTCAGCCAGAACACACTGAGGGCTCAAGGCTTTACAACAAATAGTAGCTGCAGCAGTGAGAGGAGACAAATGCTGGGCACAGGAGCTATAGAGGAATTGTACAAAAACAGGTAGGGAGAATTTCCTGTGTGTATCAGCAGTATCATTGTACAGCTGGGACTTGTAGTCCTACACAAACAACATGCTGCTGAGTATCCCAGCAGGCAGACATGTACTCACAGCACTTATATTCACTGCCTTTGCAGAGAAGGGGGAGGGGCAGAGATTGTTTTTATTGCATGTAAACAAAGACCAGAAGAGAACCAGGGAAATTAGGAAATATGGATTTTTTTTGCCTAAAACTTGCTTAACTTAGTTATATATTGCTGCCCATCAGATTTACAGTGCTATATATTTTTTGTCATAACTCGGACAACCCCTTTAATCCTTTTTTTTAATGGACGTTTTTAATGGGTTCTTCTCATCTCAGACAATGGGGGTATATCACTAGGATATGCCCCCACTGTCTGATAGGTGCAAGTCCCACCGAGAACGGGGCCCTGAAAGTGGTGGAGGGCACACCTGGCATGTGGCAGCCGCCCCGCATTCACTTTCTATGGGGCCGCCGAAAATAGCCGAGCGCTGGCTCAGCTATTTTCGTTAGGCCCATAGAAGTCAATGGGAGCGGTGGCCGGTCATATGCAGTGCGCCCCCAGGGCGCTTGGTGGTGGCCGGACCGGAGTCCTCCAGCCACCACTTTGCAAGACTCCGTTCCCAATATAGGTGCGGGTCCCAGCGCTGGGACCCACTCCTATAAGACAATGGGGGCATATCTTTAAAGGCCATTAAAATGAATGCGAGAAAACTGATGCAAAACTATTTTTTTTGGTGTGAATGTAGCCTAAGGGTATCATTTTCATGAGGTTAAATAAGCATCACAGTAACTGGTTGTATTTGTTGCACTGATGATTCAGGGGTATTTGCATTTCACACATCATTGGCATATCCACATGCCATAGTCAAATAGGTGGGGTCCCAAACTTTCAGGAGAACAGTTGTCCCTAAACCCAGTGTTTGGCAAACAAGATATATGCTTTGAGGGGAAAAAAAACAAAAAAAAAAAAAACACCACACTAAAATGAATAGTTGGTGCTTAATATTGAAGTAACAGCCAAGCGCACTTCTGTGCCCATGTCATACATGTCTGAAGTCGGAATATCATTTAAGTCACTTTGCAATGTATTTAACAATCTGTCCCTCTGCAGATACTGTGGGAAATTTAGTAAGGGAAATTAGGCGGTCAGTTAGGTTTTACGTATGCTGTACACAGTTCATACATGAAGTACTGTACAGGCAAACTACTATACACTGCAAAATGATTAAAGATTTAGTGTTCAGTGAAAAAAAAAAAAAAGCAAAAGGGTTAATCCTACAGAGCCAGTGAGTGGCTCTGTAGGATTAATGTGTAATGTACAGGACATTGCCATCAGCCTAAAGGCGGTCATACACAATAGATGAATGTCAGCCGATCTGCAGATTTCAGAGGGACCGACTATCTAAAATATATGGTCATGTCATGTTGGGATGGGGGGGGGGGGGTTTGAATGAAGGAAGGGCATGATTGATTTCAACATGCCCAATCCAGTTTTCAAGGGAGATAAGCAGCTGCCAGAAGTGTCTGGCAGAGGCTTACATCCCTCTTCTGCTGAAAACACATTCATGCACAGCAGGCCGAGTATGCATGTGTACAGTGGGTTCCGGGGAAATAGCCAACAGTTACTGGCCAAAAGGTACCTCCCTTTTTTGTTCCTCCGGTAGTAGAATTCCCCTTAATCCGCAATAAGCATGGCATGTGTTGCCAATGTAAGGGCACTTTCTGATATAAAGGTTGCTGTGAGGGCCACTGTTTCTAGTTGTGTCTATGCTATATTTCAGTATTAATATATTTAAAAGGATTGAGCAGGTCTGGCAAGCTAATAGGACAATTCATTTTGCATGCTGTTTTGGAACCCCCAAAAAAAAAAAAAAAATTCATATATTTCATATTTTATACCCTTCACTCCTCCTGCCCAGTCAATGAAGCAAAACTGCTTGAGCCAATCTGCAATTGAGAGGGGAAAAGAGGGGAAAAAACCCAGAACATTTCCCACTGCTAAACCACCATGTAGAGGTTAAAAGTTGATTACTACAATATAAAATCAATATGTTTTAAACTGACACAGTATCATACTACAAGATATTAACAGCCAACTCAGCAGCAATTAAGACATTTGGGGTGAACTGCTAATGCCATCTTGAACTGACACCTAACAGAGTTGGCAGTAGAGGGTCCTGTGGCATAGCATGGACACATTTACCATTATATCTGTGTTAAAAATATATTCTGTGATATATAAGCAATTATGTATGTGCTTCTGTTTTCATCCAAGCTATCAGAAGCAGCAAAAAGTTAAAAGAGCAACATACTGTCGGCATGTACCCAGCTAAGGGGGCAAATGCAGGAAAGGTTCAGAAAAAAAAAAAAAAAATAATTTGCTTTTTGGATTTTTTTTTTTTGCCAGCTGATATGACCCGTATAAAAATGCTGAATTGGGGTGGGAGGTAATGGAATGGTGGAATCTACTTGAGGTTCAGATGCAGCCTGAACCTCAATAATTCAGGCAACCACAGGAAAAATGGGGGGTGGGGTGACAAACAAAAAAAAAAAAAAAACAAAACACAAGAGAAACATTCCATTATCTGCATTCCCTGCTCCTCTTGATTACATTCCAGAGCTTGAAGGGTGGGAATGACTAGATACAAGCATATGAAGGAGAAGCAGGCACGTCCCATCGTGCAGATATTCTCTGCCCCATAGAAGTCCAGCGCCAGGAATACAGCAATATTTATATATATATTTATATAGATTTCTTTAGAAGTTTACATTTTTTGTCCTTCCTTTTAGAATAAAAAGGCATGTACACAAAAACCCTCTTTAAATTACATAGATTTTTGTGGTTTGTAGCCATTAAAAAAATAAAAATGCATGTGGGTTCCGGAGAGCAAAGTTGGGATGAGGGTTTTTGGTTTTTCTTTTCTGTATTCGGAGGTATCTGAAAGAAAATGTATGTATTGTTGCAGTGCAAGAAATGAGGTATATGAGGTTTTTATTTTTTTTTTATAGAGTTAATGCTAACTCTATACTGGCTCAACCTGAACCCCATCTGAACCCATCAATGCATTCCGGAGGCTCCCACAGACAAGGAGTAATAAACCTGAGTGTGAATCATTGAGTGATTTTTTTTTTTTTTTTTTTGGCTTCAGCTGTGCTGGATTTGGCGGAAATGTCAGGGTGAAGAGCTGTTAGAACCGGGAGCCTGGGGAGTCGTAGATGGAGCCAGTGATGTGCTACTGGTCCCTCCCACACTTGCTGTCCTGGTAACATTTCCTTTGCCGATTCCAGATGTTGAGGTAGGAGGTTGAGCAAACAAAACCCCTAAAAAAAAACAAAAGAAAATGTGATGAAATAAACAGGGGCGTAGCTAAAGGCTCATGGGCCCTGGTGCAAGAGTTCAGCTTGGGCCCCACTTCCCTTGGTGCTCTGCATGTCTTCTTATGCGGCACAAGGGTCTTTGGGCCCCCTCAGGCTCCTGGGCCCGGTAGCGACTGCCACCTCTGCATCCCCTATAGCTACGCCCCTGGAAATAAATCATTTCCATTTGCAGTAGATTAAGACCCCAAACAGCCATATTATCATACAATTCTAGCATTCAAACAAAGAAACTGAGTTCTCCACAGTAACTTATTCAGGTGCCTAAGGGGCTCTGGAAGGAGTTCTTACTGTGGTATTCTAACTAGTAAACGCGCTGAAAATGCACTTTTAATCTTCCTCCCGTTCTATGGACATAAGTCTGTTCAAGTCAATGAGGCAGGCGGTTTACTCCTCCGAATCGAGGTTTGCCATCACCCCCACCTCCTGTAGCTTGATTGACGGAGCCTGTGTGGCATCTAATGAGACCTGGTGATAATGTTCCCTGCCTGAGAGAACGTCAATCAAGCTACAGGAGGCAAGCAGGGAAACCTTGATTCGGAGGAGTAAACCGTCGCCTCCTTGACTTGAACAAACCAATTTCCATACAACGGGAAGATAATTAAAATTGCATTTTCAGCGTATTTACTAGTTAGAATACCACAACAAGAAATGCTTCCAGGGCCCCTTAAGCGCATAAATAAAATACTGTGGACAGCTAAAGTTGCATATCTGAGATGTCAGGTTCCCTTTAAAATTAAATTTCCCCTTAAATCTGTCACCGGAAAGAATTACAAGTCACACAGTGAAATTAATGGGTCACCATGGTGGCTCCAATGCCTCCAGAGTGTCCTGAGTGGGAGACATCCTCTCCACTCCAAACATTAATAGATAACATATGTATGTCACAATGGAGAACTAAGATGGAGCTTTAGTTTTAATGATGCTAACACTGACTAAAAGATGAGCAGTAGCCTCTCCTGACATGTCTTAGCAACTACCTACATTCCCCATGTATTAGTTCTGAAGCATTCATTCTTATGTCTGTATGTTGTGCCATTCCTTTATGATTCTTACTAGAAGTTATGAAGGAATTACTAGCAGTCTGCAATGATGGTCCAGATAGGTGTTATCAGTTGGGTACGTGACACTGCCAGTACTGAATGGATAGTGTCAAACTGTGCAGGGCCACCCACCCAACTGGTAACACCCATCTGGATCTTAACTGCAAACTGCTAGCAATTCATTCATAAGTTCTAGTAGAAATAATAAAGGAAGGGCACAACATAGAGACATAAGTATAGATGCTTTAGAACTATTACAAGGGGAAATGCAAGTAGTTAATAAAACAGATGTGTCAGAAGAGGTTACAGGTCCTCTTTAAGGAGGTCACTGATTTATGCTGTGTGTAGAAAGTCAGTAATTACAATGTAAAAAAAAGAGAAAATCATGAGCAAGCAAACTATGCATAGAAAAGTAAATACCAGTGATACAACCTTAAAGGGGTACTCTGGGATTTTCATACTGATGGCCTATCCTGAGGATATGTCATCAATATGAGAATCTGACCACCGATACCTCCGCCAATCAGCTGTCTGAGGAAACTGCGGCACTCACCAGAGCTCTAGTGGGCTCCCTGGCCTCCTCACAGATTACAAAGCACAGCGCTGTCCCTTGTATATTGACTGTGCTTGGTATTGCAACTCAGCCCCTTACACTTGAATGGGACTGAGCTGCACCTAGGCCATGTGACTGATGAAGGCGAGGACTAATGGGTTAATTTATCAAACTAGTGTAAAGTAGAACTGGCTTAATTGCAGATAGCAACCAGATTCCACCTTTCATTTTTGACAGCTCCTTTGGAAAATGAAAGGTGGAATCTGATTGGTTGCTATGGACAACTAAGCCAGTTCTACTTTACAGCAGTTTGATAAATATCCCCATAAGTGCTCACTGTGTGCTGCAGCCTATTCATACAGCGGATTGTTGAGGGTCCTACTCCCAGCACCCCTATCAGATACTGATGACTTATCCTGCAGATAGACCATCAAAATCTCGGAGAACCACTCCTACATGTGCAATGTAGATAAAAGTGATCACTGAAGCCTAAGTGAAACAGAGTATGTCGCACAACTTAGGATCCGATACGCAGGGCAATTGGGAAAAACCACCCACTCGCTTAAAGAGGACCTTTCACCAATCCTGACATGCCTGTTTTAATAGTTTCATGCATTCCCCATGTAATAACAAGTCTGGAACATCTATTCTTATGGCTCTATGTTGTGCCATTCCTTTATTATTTGCACTAGAAGTTATGAATGAATTGCTATTTGTCTTCAGTAAGGGAACAGAGGGGAGGTGACCAGTTGGGGGTGTGTCCCTGCACAGTCTGAACATGACAGCACTGATTGGCTAGAGTCAGACTGTGCAGGTACACGCCCCCAACTGGCCACCTCCCCTCTGTTCCTTTACTGAAGGCAAATAGCAATTCATTCATAACTTCTAGTGCAAATAATAAAGGAATGGCACAACATAGAGCCATAAGAATAGATGTTCCAGACTTGTTATTACATGGGGAATGCATGAAGCTATTAAAACAGGCATGTCAGGAGCGGTGAAAGGTCCTCTTTAAGCCACATTTACATGCAGCAATCATCCCCTCTGTATAAATGACTGTCTATAATCATTCAACACCACACCCATATTAAAGCAGGGTGACTGACTGCCGACAAACAAGCATCTTATGTGCTGCATAAATAATCACATTAGTCGCACATTTGCGAGGGACAAATATTGGGTTTTTGTAGAATTATTTGTTCCCGATAATTGGATCCAATTAACATGGGCATTAGTCTCAATCAACTGATATAAGATCAAGGCAAAGGGAATGCATAGGCATATCCAGTCTAACTACTTACAGTAATATAGATGGTCACCGCCATCCAACATGGTTACATTTAGACACTCAAACTTGCAAATGGCTGTGAAATAGTTGGATTCTAATCCTGAGAAGGTTGAATAGCAAGCAAGCAAGCAAGCAAGCAGTCTTCTCACATGAACAGTCCAAGAAGTAAAAGCTGGCAGGTCATTTTTCTCCTAAGGCTTTATTCACACATCAGTTTGCTCAGTGATGTCCATCAGTGATTTTCAGCCACACGCAGGAGTGGAGCCTCCGCAGGGATCAGGTATAATCGAAAGATTTTCACCTGTTCTGTGTTTTTGACCTGAATCTGGTTTTGGCTTAGAATCACTGATGGAGATCCTTATGTGTGAATAAGGGCTAAGTGAATAAAATTGGTACAATTCACAAATAGGTTGAGGGAAGACATGGTGAAAAAAACAAGGCAAAAACCTACCGGTGTATACGATACCGTTCAGTTCCACGGACATGCTAATACTGTTAGTGCCGTTGGTAGTAAGGTTAACAGCAGAGTCCTGTCTACCTTCAGCTGAAAAATCAAATGAACAGGAAGAGGCTTTATCATACCTTCAGAAACAAGACATTTATTACTATGTGCTGTTTTCTGTGGGAGTTCGTGCTTTTATCCAGACTGAAATTTATTTATTTTTAAGTAGGATTTGCATTTTTCACTCTTGTGTTGTGTAAGTTGAGTGGGAAATATTTTGTCACTTAAAATAGCCTTCCCATAGTAGATATTTATGGCATATGAAGTGGCCAGGCCTGGGTTTGTCATAACTAGTCTTAAAGCCAAAGCAAATTAGCTCTCCTCCAGAAGGAAGAAAGCAGTCTCTCTAAAGTGATCTATATGTAGCAGGAACGCACAGATGGTTCTGGTTCGACGGCCACTTTAACAGACTGAAGCAATCCCAAGAGTAACAAGAAAACCTTAAAGGGTTATTCTCATTCTAGACAATGGGGGCATATAGCTAGGATATGCCCCCATTGTCTTATAGGTGCGGGTCCCACACCTATATCCAGAACGGAGCCCCCGAACTGAATGAGGGTGCACTGCGCATGCGCAGCCGCCCTCCATTCATTTCTATGGGGCCGCCGAAAATAGCCGAGCGCTGGCTCGGCTACTTCCATCGGCTCCATAGAAATGAATGGGAGCGGTGGCAGCGCTTGCGCGCTGCGCCCCTATTCATTTCTATGAGCGCAGCGGGGAGCTGCGCCTGGTGGTGGCCGGACCCCCGGAAACCCAGGGTCCACAAAGGCGCAGCGCTCCCCGCTCTGTTCTGGATATAGGTGCGGGTCCCACAAAGTGCACCATTAGTACATACCCATCTCTTCATCCACGCTACGCACAACTCCACTTTCCAATGACTTCAAGGATACACACACACAGCCACCAGATACCGGCATGTCTGTGACCAGAAGGTTGTCACTGGCTGCATGTGGCCCCGGGCTGCAGTCTGTAGACCCCTGCTTTAAGTCAATGTCCAGCTTATTAAAAAGTCTTGAAACATGAAGCCAAGTCAGAGTCTCCTTTCTACTGAGGAGGGACTGGTGGCTTTGATCGACCATTTTCTTCCTTCTGGAGGAGATCTACGTTGCATACCTTTTACAAGCGAACACTGTCTCTCTCTAAAGCTAACAGTACCCTGCTTTGTACTGATGACTAGAAATATCCATACAGCCGTCTAAAGGGAGGCACTCTTCCTTTTGGAGAAGACTTTGGCTTAGCTAAAGTCCCTAGTCATGTTTCAATGCTCTTGGACGGCAACTTATGGAGTAGCTAGCTACCTATAGGTGGCTTTACAGAGACTGGTTTCCTCCTCCTGTACCAGAGCGGATTTGCATGGAAGAATGTATACATGCTGCCATAAATCGGAGTCTGTGCCTGTTTCTCAATAGGAATCCACAATGTTGAGGTATGAAACAACTTTTCTGTACCAGATTGATAACACATACCACGTATTCTATGCTATTGCAAGGTATATGACCTGCATAACACAGCCAATAAACATTAGTCTTGTTTTCTTAAAGAGGACCTTTCACCACTCCTGACATGCCTGTTTTAATAGCTTCATGCATTCCCCATGTAATAATTCTGGAACATCTATTCTTATGTCTCTATGTTGTGCCATTCCTTTATTATTTGCACTAGAAGTTATGAATGAATTGCTATTTGTCTTCAGTAAGGGTACAGAGGGGTGGTAACCAGTTGGGGGGGTGTATCTGCACAGACTGAACATGGCAGCACTGATTGGATAGAGTCAGTCTGTGCAGGTACACACCCCCAACTGGTCACCTCCCCTCTGTTCCTTTACTGAAGGCAAATAGCAATTCAGTCATAACTTCTAGTGCAAATAATAAAGGAATGGTACAACATACAGACATAAGAATAGATGTTCCAGACTTGTTATTACATGGGGAAAGCATGAAGCTATTAAAACGGGCATGTCAGGATTGGTGAAAGGTCCTCTTTAAGCTGACTTTAGATGTGAATATTTGCTTCTTATCAGACTAGGGCATACACTAAAAAATTATGTCAAAGTAAACTACCTTGGCTGTTAATGCGAATGTTCATGGGAAACTGTGTTGTCATTGCCAAGAGGTTTTGTTGGATTGCTCGCTGCACCAAGCGCTGCTGTTCATCAGTTCCCAATGCCAACTTTTTCTCAGGGGGCTCCCCAGACTCTAGCTTTTCTCTGAGCTGTTCCAGAGCGGCTGCCTGAGCAGCCACTTGAGCTGCCACCATAGAGTGCCCGGCCAGTGTGACTGGTATCCTTGATGGTATTGTCAAGGACAAAGGTGAGTCCTCTTCTAGAGAGAGAAAAAGAAAAAAAAAAAAAGTTCAAGACAATCTTCTATTTGAAGTGTTCACAACTACAACTGCTCATTCTCACTCACCCTTCTTTATCTTCTGCATGGTGGTTAGGGGGGTTCCATTTGTGGCAGCTCCTCCTAGCGCCATGCCAGGCATCTGAATCTTTGGTGAAGAAAGCATATTTGGAGCTCCACTAGGGGAATATGTGAAGAGGGAGCCCCCAAAGCTCTGTCTGCGCCCTTCTCGGCGGTTACTGTCTATAGCGGCCTGCAGTTCATTAGGATTGCTAAGGCCTCTCTTCTCACATTCATAGGGATATAAATACTTCATATATCTGCAGAGGATAAGAGTATAGTTATAGCATACTTGTGTCTGGAGTCATTTTCCAAAAGAAACAGGAGAAAAATGTTAAAAAAAAATCAAAAAGTTGAAAGTTCTTGCTGGGTGAGGGCATTTTAAAAAGCTATATGAGGTTGGAAACCGGGCATAAAAAGTTTGTAAAAAATATAAAAAAAAAAAAAAAAAAAAAAAAAAAAATAATATCTGTACTTTCCTTGTACAATGACCTCTGCACAGGTCACAGAGCATACCCTGAAAACTCTCCCAGGTAAGTCAAGAGGGTCCCCTCCTGTCCATTGTGTCTATGGGGCTGCCATAAAGCAATTTTTATGGTGTGTAAATGCTGTTTAAAATAGCTCAGGCAAGATGGCCGCCCCCATAATAATGTTCAGGAAATAGAATAATAAAATCTGTGATCAGAAAATATAAACAGATTAGAAAAAAGGAGATGTGTCACTATATGGTTTTAACTAGCAGATAAAGGAGATGTCAACATAAATCTTAAGTTCTATCTCCAAGGTTGAATGGGACTCAGCATTAAAGGAGGTTCTCAATCATTCTACAAGAAAAGCACTGCCCTATACGGATCCCTACACTCAACATTAGATTATCGTGCTTGCTCCACAAGACTGAAGGCATGGCTCTGAGTCTTGGACATTCCACAATTAAATTAAAAAAAAAAAAAACATTTCTATCAGCCAGATATTTGGATATAGTTCTGCTGACCTTCCACAGGTCATACATCTCATCTGTTTGATGGTGGGTATCTACCATTCAGACTCTTGCTTCCACTGTGATCTGTCCACAAGCAGATATTGCTTGTGGTTTATAGTTTTGTGATGCCATTCAACCTGGCTGGTCTGGAGTTCACAGCTTTCACCAACTTTGCACCCTTTAAAGCTCTTTGGGGTCTGTTTAGTTGGATGGGCGCTAAGGAATACCATTGTAATCCAGGGACCGGAAAATTACTCCCCTTGGTCTGTGCAACAGTGTGCAAGGCAATTCTACAAAAGTGGACACAACTATTGTTGACTGAACTTGTGCTTTCAAGTTTGGCGTACAAGGTTCGGGTTATCTAAGAATTCCGTTATGGATTCTGCTACCACGGACCATAACGAAATTCTTAGATAACCCGAACCTTGTACGCCGACCTTGAAACACACAAGTTCGCTCAACACTAGACACAACCACAGGCCCTGCCACAAAGATAGTTCTTAGAAAAACTTACATTTTTATTTAAGATGGACTGGGCTGAAGCAACTACTCAAAAAGTTTATTCACATATGGGAAAAATTTTCTCCAGCAAGTGTCGTGACCTGCTCTTTTCTTTGGCAATGCAAAAAATTAACACTATACACTTACTGAGTGCGCAGAGTAAAGGCTGCACTGGTGATTGATGTTGGCAGATTTAGGCCTTTGGTGATCTCTCGCCAGAGCTTCTTATTGATTACTTCTACTAGCCCTCCCTTCTCAGTCACCAAGACATACAACATGTACAAGTCTAAGACCTGCTTGGCCATTATCGGAATTCTGTTCACAGGTGTTCCTAGGAAACAGACCATGAAAGTTAGTTAGTAGCTCTATACAAACTGTCAGCAATGCAAAGTCAGCTTCATCTGGCATTCCACAAATGACAATGGTCTATGTATTCAGTTTTCATCATCTTCATTAAGCAAGCTGTCACTTTGGCAATGGTTTCAAAAAGCATGACAGTTACTTTGAACATGGTCAGACTAAAACGTAGTCAATAAAATGGCACCAAGAAAAAAAATACAGCACATCAATTTCCTGTCCACGGGGCAGTCGTTGTAAGTGCCAAATGAGTGAATCGGAAAATACATACATGGAACCCCATTATAAATTAGAATCTAATGTAGGAGTTATTTACTATAGAAAACAAACATCTGCAGAAATATGAACAACATTTTAAAACTGCTCAGATTAGACATTTAAAATTTCGATTTTTTAAAATTTTCTCTAAATGTTTTACGCATCTGATTATGGCTTCTTGATTGACCCCTTTACACTGCTTGATTGAGTAGACGATTGTCAGGAAGGAAGCGTCCTTTCAGGAAATCACCTGCTCGTCAGTGACAGAGAGCACTGCTATTACATGCAGCGATCTCCTCCACAGTATGGGGAGGAGTGATCGCTAATGTCATCGCTCTTCCCCATACTGAATCATTGTTTGCCAGCAGTAGAAGCTGTTTAGATGGCCCAATCTGCTGCTGGCAAAGGATGATTTAGGTGACCGCACAAACTATCATTTTACCCAACGAACAAGCATTTTGCTCATTCATCAGGTAATGGGCGGCGCCTTTACACCGGCAGATCATTGCTAACTAACCTTACTACCAATGCTTGTTAACCATTATCTACCCAACGCTCAGCCAATGTAAATGGGGCTTTTAGCAGTTTGTCCTAAATGCTCCAGAAGTGGATGTGGCACTACCAACTGTATAGAGGCATTTCTCTCACCTAATCGCCTGTTAGAAGGTCCTTGGATGACTGCCCATGGCCGATAACACCAGAGCCACTGCCACCCCCACCCCATCCATGGCAATGAAGATAGAGGTCACATGACTGCTTTCCTTGTTGTCTGCGGCTGCCTCCTCTTCTGTGCAGACACTGAATCATAGCTAAAAAGGTCCAGCACCTGCACAGAAGAGGGTTCAGCCAGGAAAGCAGTCGTCATTGCTGTGGAGAGGGTCCAATTCTAAAGCTGGATATACATATTCAATTCAGCCAGCAGCTCTCTCTCCTGTTTGGCACAACGTGTATATGTATGCGAAGAGGAGAAAACGCCACTGCCAGACACTGATGGCGGCAGCTTATTTCCTGGAAGAACAAAAGAACCAGGTGGAGGAAAAAAAAAAAAAAAAAGTGTTGCCCCGATGCTTCTCTCTTCGGACATCATCTGCTTGGGTAGTCGGGAGCTCCCCATACACATTAGATTGCTGGATGAACCCACTGTTCTCCCACTGAGTTTTGGGGGGGGCCTTAAAGGACATCCGTCACCATGATGTTGGACCATTATTTACAGTAATAAATGAGTAGTACTGCAGGTAAGGAACCGTTCTCCCGCTGTCAGCTCTGAGGGCTGCTGTACATGCACGCATGAGTCCTCTGCATTATGTTAGAACAGCACAACAATCCAGACTGTGTATTTAAGCGCAACTTTAAGCACTGTGGGGTGGGGGTGGGGGGCAGAGGACCGTAGGAAACCAAAAAAATAGCGATCCTGACTCCTTATCTGAAGTACTACCCATATAGTATTACAGATAATATCATGGTGACCGATTTCTTTTAAATAATGAGACCACTGCACAATATTCACCGTGTGTCAGACAGCTGCCTATAAAGGCTCATACACGCAGCCATATTAAGGCCGCATTCACACAGTCGGTGTTCGATCAGTGATTTTCAGCAAAACCAGGTGTGGGTCAAAAACAGACAACAGGAGTAAGTTTTTCAAGTATTCCTTCTCAGAGTAGGCTTCACTACAGGTTTTGGCTCATGATCACTGATGGAAATAACTATAAAAACACTGAAGCTGGATTTACATGGGCCAACAGTCAGCTGCTCATTCAGTGAAGGAGAACGCTGCATTTACATACAGCAATCTCCTTCACTGTATGAGGACCTGTCCTCATACAGATTCATCATTTCTGGGCAGATTGCTGTTTAGGCAATAGGTGGTGCCTGCATGAACAACAGGATCACACGATGAACAACTGTTTTGCTTGTTCATCGGAGGCACCTTCACATGGCCAGATTGTCAGAAACAACCGTTCCGGATAATCTGCCCGATTCTCGGGCCAGGTTAAGTGCACCATCTTTCACAGAAGTCCATGATGCATCTAATAGTATGCTTTTGATTTCATACGATTTAGTACAAATCAGACAGAAAAAATAAGAATGATGGCACATTCCAGCATTATTTTGAGAGAAAAATATCTCTGTACATACAGCTTCCAAATGTATCCTGTACATTGTTAAGAATCCACGTAAAAAGAAGAAGAAAAAAAAAAATACAAGCCAAGAGAAGCAAGAAGAAGTTAAAGTAGTAATTCCCCATTTGCCAGTAGACCTGCATATTCCACTAATTGCTTTGTTGATAAGGCCTAATCCCCCTGAGGGCTGAAGGCGGTGGGGGGGGGGGGGGGTTGGAATGCAGCATTCCCAGGTGGGTGAGGCCATCTAGATCAAACACCAGCCCCCAGCTGAATTTCTGCAGCACCCCCTCCCCCTTTCAGCCCTAAACAGCACCCATTTTTTTTTTCACACCTTTGGATAAATTATAGGACAAAATATGTGGACATTGTACGTACCTCGCTTTTGCATGAAACTGAATAAGTCATCCAGAAACTCTTTCCTTTTTGGGTCACCATCCAGTTCATAAAGCTACAAAAGACAAAAAAAAAAAAAATACAGAATATAAACCAAAAGGTGCACCAGGTTCAATAGAGGAAGCAAACATGTTTAGTGACAAGACCGACATAGGGAGAGAGAGAGAAAGTCGTGCCGCATGGTAAGGATGCTACATCAAGCCCAAGGCTGGCTCGGAATTCTAGGTTTCTATGATCAAACTTCATGATATTAATAGTATAAAACAAAAAAGAAACAGAATGTAAAGCCATTAAAACCTCTCATGATCACTCACATCTGTTGAAGCAACTAGCATTTAACACCCCAATTCTCTAGGGTGAAGGGGGTGGGTCGGCAGATGTGGGGAAACAATAGAATAACCTTGTAATAGTCAACATTTTCACCATGAAAAGACTCCCAAGGCAACTTTCCATACCCATGGCAGATCAAAGACTGTAGAGAAGTATATTTTTGAAGCAAAAACTGCAAAGGTTAGTATGGAAAGCTCCTATATTCCCTACCTAGTTTTCTATGCTTGGGTGAACACATTTCAAGATGGAAGAAAAAAAGGTTTCCTATAACAACTGGTTATTTCTTCTTTATGTTCTAAGCAGGTGAAGAACAAGTGAAGACAAGTCATCGCTCAGACCTAACAGATGGCAGGGTTTCTTACTGGGCTCATCTCCAGTAACGGTACAGGAACTTACACGTGGGAATAGAGGGTTTGTGGGCAGTTATGCCTCCGATTCACAGGAACTTATTTCTCAGAATAGAGGACCCATAATCCTTAGCTCAAAACAGAATAATGCCTTAGATTTCAAATGATTCAAAAAGTTAAAGCACAAAAAAATGCAAAAATATACAGAGGGTGCGGGTTAAAATTAAATTAAGGAAATAACGCCTAGAGCCATAAAAAAGCGCCACACACCAGGAGGCTATGTTGACACAGTAAAATGCGCAGCATATTATAAAAAAAAAAACAAAAAAAAAACAAAAAAAAAAAAACCACTTACTGACGGACGCACCCCATTGTTGGGTGGAAATATGTACCATAGTTCACACTGCGCTTATTTTAACAGTGCCATTATGAGTCACTTCTCCAAAACACTTTACATCCAAGTTTTCCATTTAAGTAAATGGGAAGGCCTAAAATGCTCTCCAAAAATGCTGGAGCGGTATTTGGAGCATATAGAAATAGGCTTAACAGAAAGTGACGGAATTTCACAGGATGATCACACTTCTAATCAGCTTTGTATTTTTCAGAAAGCGTACTATACCACGCAAACAGGCCCTTAAATAAAAATGTCAGCAGCAATGAAATCGACTCTACAGTGATTAAAGACATGCAATGCTAGAACATATGAAAAGATGTAGCAACCTCCTAAACCAAGACGCCTGTGAGCGATATCACGTCCTGCTTATCTGACACAGTAGATAACTAATTTGGAATCCAATAATCCAGAAAGAAACATTTCAGAAAAAGTCTGATAATGATTAATTTTCAGCACAAAGCAGTGGACTTGGACCAGACTGGAAGCAGCAGCCTGGAATCAATCGTGGCACATTAAGGGTGTGGGTTTACAAATGGAATTTCCACACAGATTTGTGTGCAGATTTCTCAGTGTTTCCACACCAAATCCGCATGTGTTACCTGAGGATTTTATTGCCGATTTTGATGCACTAACACACCCCGTTTCACTCTGCACTGCAAAAGGTTGAAATCCGCACAAACAATTGATACGCTGAAAATTTCTGCGGTTGTTTTTCCGCATAACTTCTAAAACATTTTAGCAGGTAAAGGTCCCTGAAACGCGTCCAGCTTCTGTCACCATACTGGAAAGAGTGCATTTTTCACAGATTGGAGTAACCAACGCAATCCAGTCTCACTGCAGCCTCGAATGTGGTATTCAATCAACTGGCCAGTACGTCTGAAGACACTCCATAGCGAAAAGACGGAATTGCTGTGAAAAACATGTTATTGGCACATACGCAACTGGGAACTGGCATGTGTGCGCGTGATTTCTGTGTGTGACGCCACGGATTTCGCACACCGACATGGCGTGGTATAGTAACGGCCTGGAGATACCTCTCTCTTTCCGATACGCTGTACGTTTGGCATGTACATACCAGTAAGCTCCTGATGAACACACTAAACATGTCCATAGGGTTACATTACAAAGACAGGGGGGAAAAAAAAAATGTTTAGCCTGTAGTACTAGTTCTCCAATTGCTCTCCGCTATTAGAACACTATGCAGTAAAACGGTATCCGTTTTTAAGAAATGGACACTATGGGTGACTGACTCACCTGTTTAATATCTATAGAAAGCATCCATTTTATGTATACATCCTGCCTTACATATAGCTCAAATTCCCAAATTTAAAAAAAAAAAAAAAACAAAAAAAAACGCCCACCCTGCTTAATCTCTCAGGAATATCGGGGATTCTGTGAATAAAAGCTAACAAGTTCCCAACATCTGCTGCTACTGTACAGGAGGAAATGAAAGCGTCAGGCTGGATGAATGAGTCAGACAGAAGGCTTTTGGACTAGATCCAGCAACTGTCAGAGGGGTAATAAACCCGCAGGGTGTTCAGCTTTGGCGAGGTCCCATATCGTAGGAGAAACCGCCATCACAGGCACAAAAATTCTCGACATTTGCAATGATGACATACAGCTGTGTAAGAACAGTGTTTACCTCTCCAGCAGAACACGTGGTGCGTGGAATTGGCACGCAGCCACCCAAAGTGTGCAAATCTGCCAGAATCAGTGTACTCATTTACATGACAAGATTGCCAACAACGATTACGCTGTGTGTTTAACTCCTTCCCAACATCTGCTCCCAGAAACCTTCCTCGAAAGGCTCAGGGAGACACACAATGCACAGCGGCCACACAGCAAGATTACTGAATTGCTGGTTAAACAATAAGACAGCCCTCGCCTGCCAACAACCGTGACAGTGAGAGAAGGGCTCACAGCAGGCCGTTTATTCCTAGCCAGATGAAACCAACCCCTATTAGCCCCGGCTCCAACACTTAAAGAGGTTGTCTCACTTCAGCAAGTGGCATTTATTATGTAGAGAAAGTGAATATAAGGCACTTACTAATATATTGTTATTTTCCACATTGCTTCCTTTACTGGCTTCATTCATTTTTCCATCACATTATACACTGCTCGTATCCATGGTTACAGACCACCCTGCAATTCATCAGCGGTGGTCATGCTTGCACACTGTAGGAAAAAGCACCAGCCTATGTGAGCTCCCACAGTCCCAGGCACCAGAAAAGCCACACTTTTTCCTATAGTGTGCAAGCACGACCACCACTGATGGATTGCAGGGTTGTCTGAATGAATCCAGCCAAAGGAGACAATATGGACAATCACAATTCATTAGTAACTGGCTTGTATTAACTTTCTCTACATGACAAATGCCATTTGCAGAAGTGACACAACCCCTTTAAGTTATGTGTAACAATACAGATTAGTTTGACACTTAGAAGATGAGATTTTTTTTTTCACATTTGATATGGAATATGCTGTGGTTTTGTTTTTAGAGAAAATTGGCAAGACGTGTACTGTACTCATTGTATATGATGACGCCAACATATTGTGCAGCGCTATATAGAGGTATTCATCCCCCGGGCCCTGTCCACAATGGCGCTCACTATCTAAATTTCAAATTCAGCCATCAGCATCTTTTTTGTCTAACGTAGTTCTGCAGTGGCGTAATATTGATGACCTATCCTCCTGATCAGTATCAGATCGGTGGGGGTCTGACTCGTGGTACCCCCACCAATCAGCAGCTTGAAGGGATCGTAGCGCTTGTGTGAGCACTGTTCCTTCTTCAAAGTTTACCTGAATGTCGTCTACTTTGTAGTGATGTTACAGTGTATTCTAGATGATTTCTGAGGTACTTTCTAGGTCGCCAGGGCTGACTGTAGAAGGCTTACACAGCCTCCAATCAGATCAATGGGACACTTTATTCATGACGTGGTTACTGACTGCAGCAATCAAAGGGTTAAAAAAAGTTGAACTTTGAGATACCTCCAAGCCTGGCTGTAGATCAAAAGGCTGCTCCAAGAACAGGAGCGGTTAGTTACAGTTCATTCGTAGCGCAGGAGTGCTCACAGCAGTGATGACAAAAGAAAGTTTGAGGTCATTAAAGGGACCTCTAGGAGCAAAGGGGACGTTGTAGTTACACCTAGAGGCTCAGCACTCTCTGCAGTGCCCTCTGCACTTTACACTGTCTGTCTCTGTCAAACATGATCATGCCTGCCGGGCCCTGTCAAAGTGCAGAGGGTGTGGCAACTGCAGAAAACAAGAGCCTACAGGTGTAACGGAAACTCCCCTGTTGCTCCTAGAGGCTCATTTTCATATAATAAAACATCACTCTTCAGTAATGCAGGCACATATGAACATGAGACCAACGCGTGGGTAGATTATATTCAGGTCGACTGGCACTAGTTATTCTCAATTAAACTGTTCAATAACTGAGGGGGAGAATGAATGATAATAGGATTGCAATGTAATGAAGGCATGTGCAGATTTTGGCACAGTTCCGCGCTGCTTTTTCGTGCTCAGTTTAAATTCCCGCGAGAGTGTATTGACACTTTTTAGAGGCATTTTTTCAGACCTTATTTGCGGCTTTTTTTGCGGTCTTCATTAGTTTAATTAGCGCCCACTGTGGCCAGTACGGTCACGTGGTCGCATCCCTATAGGCCATTGCAAACTAGCACCAATCAACACGTTTATCATCGATCGGCATGAACAGCGGGAAGCGTGTAGAGTGTAATAGGGCTAAAAATAAGATCAACATAGCTGACTGTTCTTTGGTGTTTATCTAGCTGAGGAATACCAAGACTCCACAGTAAATTTTGGTACAGTGACTGCAGCAAATAATTTCATGTGTATCTTGGGCCTAACGTTGATTTGATCTGTCTGAGCTCTTGGGTAGAAGACATGCAGAGGCATAAAAATGATAAAGGTCGCTCAAGCAAAGCCTTTACTGTTCTCACCTCCCATTAGGACCTCCCCCAGCGTAAAAGGGCAAAATAATAGTGATCAGATTAACACATGAAGTTGATTTGATACTATGATCCCTCCCCATATAAGCATGGAAGATCATGACTCCATTTATGAGGTGAAAAACAGGAGGTCCTTTTGAACTAAATGTTATTTGTGGTCATTTTATGTAAAAAGGGCAATTATCTAAAATTGAACAGTCTTTCACCTGTTTTTCACCTATATAACTAAGAGCACTGCCCCACAGAAGATTGCAGACACATCCCAGACATACCTGTGGGCACTGTGTGTCTGTATTATGCCCCTTTCACACGAATGGGAGACTCGCATGTCTCCCGCAACGCATCTACAGGGCTGGACTCCGGCACTGACTGGGATCGCATATAATGCTATGCAATCCCAGTCAGTGCCGAGTCCAGCCCTGTAGATGCGTTGCGGGAGACATGCGAGTCTCCCGCTCGTATGAAAGGGGCATTACATGTCCAGGAAAAGCACTTTTATTTTGCTGGAAAACAGCTCCCAAGTGCCCGGCTGAAAGTGAAACTAAAAACAGCTCTCTCTCCCGACTCGTTTTCTAACAGCTATATCTTCTGATATACTGGATATAATGCTGTGATTTTGGTATCATTTGAAAGTCTGGAATGCAAGCTTTAAAAGAACCATTTTTCTATCTGCTACCAATCCCAAGATGTGAGCAGCTAAAGCAGCCCTCCCCTCTTCAGTCTGGTTTGCTTTGGGCATTTGCAGCAGAAGAGCTAGGCACTTGGGAGCCGTTTTCCAGCAGAATAAAAGTGCTTTTCCTGGACATGTAATGCAGACACAGGGGGAGCTTTATCAGACTGGTGTAAAGGAGAACTGGCATAGTTGCCCATAGCAACCAATCAGATTGATCCTTTCATTTTCCAAAGTAGCTGTGAAAAATGAAAGCTAAAATCTGATTGGTTACCAGCGGCAACTAAGCCAGTTCCACTTTACACCAGTTGTGATAAATCTCCCCCACAAAGTGCACACAGGTATGTCTGGGATATGTATGCCATCTTCTGTGGGGCACTGCTGTTCGTTATATTGGTGAAAACAGGTGAAAGACTCCCTTTAACTAAGGAGGTTCCATGAACGTCCTTGCAGAGTCTGCAGCTGCACAGAGACTGTGAGCATCTGTGACAGCAGATCCCCCCCCCCTCCCTGGACACACACAAGGCCGATACCATTTTTTACAGTCTATGCCTTCCCTATTGCTGTATTGACTCCTGCTCCTGTCTCCATGACTGCTGGGTAACCGCAGGAGCTGCTGGGTTTGCATTTCAGCTTTGCTGTGAGGCACCAGGGGATGTCCCCCCTGTAACTGGGGCTAATATGTCAGCGCCATTTACAGGAAAAGCCTGAAAAATAAGAAAATAAAAAAGTGAAACATTTCCTCTTTCATTTCCCCATATTTAAAAAACATGTATCATGAAAATGTATCACAGAAAAAAAGTGACAAAGTTGTTCTCGAAGTCATAACTACAAAAAACCCTTTCCATGCACAAGCCTGAGCGCACCTCACTGACAACACATATGGAGGTGTTTAGCAAGTACGGAGGGTGCAGGGCCCGTCCTTCTCAGAAGCCAGGATAAATAAAAGATGAGAATGGCTATACAGCACTTCCCAAGATTAATTATTTAACGAGTTGCTGCAGCATCAGCTATATGACAGGGTGGGGGGTTAGAGATCAAAATAACGATATGGCAGGGGAGGGGGAGCAAAAAGTTTGGATCAGAAAAGATAAACAACTGTTAGGGCTCATGCACACAAACGTGCGTTCAGTGCCCGTGCTGTGGACCGTAATTTGCAGTCTACAATGCACGGGCACTGACAGTTCATTTGAATGGGGTCCGCGATCCGCATCCAACGGTCCGCACCACAAAAAAGTAGTGCATGCGCTACTTTTTTGCCATGTGGAGGCACGGCCAGAAACACCACGAAAGCACACCATAGTGCTTCTGATCAGTGCCTCCGCTCCGCATCTCCGTGATTGCAGACCCATTGAAGTGAATGGGTCTGTGATCCGTGATGCGGGCTGCACACGGCCGGTGCCCGTGTACTGCGGGCCGCAATACGGGCACGGGCTGGCACCGGTCATGTGCATGAGCCCTTATGATGTTTTCACACACAGGTTGGCGCTTTTCTGCTTTTTCTTTTTTGGTGTAGAAATGCTAGGTCCTGATGTCATCTGAAGGTCTAGGGGAAAAACTGCAGGACACTTTTTTTATTGCTACTGGCATTTTGGTCTTTCCTGCTGCTTTTCAAAAAATGCAGCATGCTGTTCTGGAGGGGAAAAAAATGCCATGGAGAAAACATTAGTGCAAATACTGAGTGTCATGTATCAAAGAGCAGCATTTTATGCCAGGCTTTGATATCCCCATGCTGCTGGGGTATGTGCCCAGTTTATGATGAGGCTCAGGGCTGGTCATAAGTTAGGCGCATCCTAAAGCAGTCTGTGCACCTAGATAGAAGTCTACTTCAGCTTATGCAGTTAACTGGTGTAAAAGACAGTGAATGTGTTGGGGGGGGTGGCCCTGCCACTCCCTATTCAAGTGGTGAGGGCGGTGAAGAAACACCACTTGCATCTAAATTTAGGTACAGTTCCAGAAGTTCTCCACATTAGACCAATTACCCAAGAAAGCCTGGTAGACGTCTAAAACATAAGAGTAGTTGTGTTTTAGGGAGAAACTGAAGAGGCATATGGGGTCATTTATCAAACTGGTGTAAAGTAGAACTGGCTTAGTTGCCCATAGCAACCAACCAGATGCCTCCTTCCATTTTCAAAAGGAGCTGTCCAAAATGAAAGGTGGAATCTGACTGGTCGCTATGAGCAACTAAGACAGTTTTACTTTACACCAGTTTGATAAATGACCCAAATAGTTCCTTAATGAAAGGTGAGGAAGGACACGTCTGTATTAATGTAGTGCCGCAAGTAAGCGCCATTTACATAGGCGGATTATCGATTGTCTATTAATTGGGAACAAACATTCCTACAAATACTTGGTCCCCAAAACTGGCCTGTGATATCACCTGACAAACTAGGAAAAAAAAAAAACAAAAAAAAAACAAAAAAAAAAAAGCTTGTTTGTTTGTCAGGTGATCTGACTGTTTAACCGTTCATGAGGCACAAAAAAAAAAAAAAAATTCTGTCAACACATCACCCTAGGTCAAACACAGATGTACTGCCAACAAACAATGAGGGGAATTTATCATGAGGGTAATATTTGAAGATGTCAAATTTAACAGACGCTACGCTGTTTTAAATTTGTTAAATTCGGCGCATCTTTAAAACCTAAACACGTATCTAGAAATATATATATATTAAAGCCTCAAAAGTCCTATTTTGTGACTGACGCACAGGGCGTTACAGATTTACATTGGGATGGACAATCGCTATACAGTTCACTGAAGCCTGATGATCTCTGCATGTCATATGAACCTTCCTTATCAGCAACATAAAAAAAAAAAAAAAAAAAGAAGGTGAAAATATATAATCAAAAAAAAGGGAAAAAAAAAAAAAAAAAAGGTCAGACATTAGGCTCGTTGAGGAGAAAATGGGTGTGTGGCATTGTCAGGGATCTCATTTTATCAGATACAACATGAGCAGCTAGGGTAGGGTGCCTGACGATCAGTGAGATTCGTGACACAAGCTGGATCCAGCCGCGTTAGCCTGGCCTCTTACTCCACAGACATTACGGACGTATGTAATAAAAGTCTGCCATGGAAACCCCAGCCTACAGACTGGTATGTAACTACAGACATTTAAATACCATCACAATATGTACTTTTAAACATTAGCAGTTGTGCTTTCAACATAAATAATTGGACAGACTGGATGGGCCTGTTTGTTACATTAGCCTGTGTACATAAACCCCGGGCCTGGAAATTTCCATTAAGACTCCACAGACTCGTTTCCCCACTTGGCTAGTAATGTTTGACTAGCAGATTTAAAAGCCTATACTTTAGTAAAGAGAGGCAGGCAAATAATATGGAAACAGGGAGCAGACTGGCCATCTAGAGGACTGGATAACCGCAATTAGGACACCAGCTCCTAAATTATATATGTACAGTAGGGGGCTATACTATTGATATATAGCATCCGGTAATTCACAAACGTAGCCTACAGAGTTTAATGTTTAACTGGCATAAGATCCAGAATATGGCATGTAGCAGTAAGTGCGGTTCAAAACCATGCCAATGTAGTGTTCTCTATGCAAATCCCATACATGCGATTCTCCTGCCACAATCGCTCACTTCTCCGGACATGTTTGTTTTACTAAATACCTGCATTCCCCACTAAAATGATCAATCCCTGAGCAGCTTTTCTTAGATCTTTGCATTGTGCCGTTACGTTACAGCCCTTAGATTTCTAGGAGTAATATTACACAAACAGATTATCTGACCAATCATTGGTCAGATGGCCACACACGCCAGCTATTGGTCTGACTGGACAGAAATTGGTCAGATAATCTATTGGTGTAATACAGCCCTAAGAAGAAACTGACAAACGGTTGTTATCAGTTGGGGACGTGCCTACACGGTCTGCGACTGTTCAATCAGGGCTGAGAGTGCCAGACTGTGCAGAGACATACCCGGTTAAAACGGTTGGATTTTATCAATTTATTCATAAATATTCAGGAAGAATAACAGAACTCCAGAGACAAGACAGGATCAGTCAATTATGTTTTTAACCCACTGTGGAAAAGTTAGAGCAGAAATCGGATCATTGCTAAGGGCAACTACTTGACTTTTTGCAGGCTCTAGGATCTATCAGATCCACAGACACGGGAAGGTTTTTAAACCTATGACGTGTATAAGACGCTTCTGCACTGGAGTATGTATGTGTGGCCATGACATGAATATCTAAAGACATGTGACAGTAATCTGAATTCATCAAAAGTCTGAGGGAGTTGCGACACAGACGACTATATATGTAGCATGCAGCGGCTCCAAACTGTATTCAGGCAGATCCCAGCCATAAAAATCCACAGTACTTTCCCATGTGAAGATCAATACATACAGTCATAACGTCTCAGAATCTAGAAGCACAAATGTGTTCTGGACAATAAGACTTCCTGCCGTGTGCACGGAATTTCCTTATAGAATTCTTGTAATTAAAACACATTTAGTAAAAGGAACTGGATGTGTTATATTTGTGGCGAATCTGCTTACAACTATCATTTCCTCCGATACTAGATCAGAAACCACCACCAAAAGGGCTACACGTTATTAAGTAATTTCCCAAGGACTGAGAGAGACCTTCTCACAGGGCTCATGCACATAATGTTTTGCGGTCTGCAAATCGGATACTGGCTGCGTGCATTCTGCGGAATGGAGTGACCAGCCCCTAATAGAACGGAATGCGGACAAGAATAGGATATGTGCTATAATTTTGCAGACGGCACGGAACAGACATACAGATCCGGACAGCACACGATGTGCTGTCTGCATCTTTTGCAGCCCCATTGAAGTGAATGGGTCCGCATCCTATCCGCAAAAAAAAAAAAAAAAAAGGGTGCAGACCCAAACCACGGTCATGTGCATGAGCCCTAGCAAGGATTAAAAGAAAAATAACAAAATAATTAAGTTCCTCAACTGCCATGTCTATCCACCGAAGCACTGAATGTTTCCAGGGTAGACAGACCACTATGTACATCTTCAGCACAGAGGTCACATCCTATTCCACGTGTCCTTTGTCTGAAAGGACTAACACCAATGCACGGACCCCCACCTTCCATTCACCCGGACGTTACTAATTTGTCACGCCTTGTAATGGCCTGTACCGTTCCATCACCTAGTCCTTGGAAACGCATCTAGCAAATACTCACAGGCAAGCAGGATGTGCTTCCAACTGTACAAATGCTAATATGACCAAGTTTCACTGTATATACACCTATGGTCCTCATACATAACATGGAGTCGGTAGACAAAGCTGTAAAGACGTCTCTGACCAGCCATACGGTTTGTTATGACAGCCAATTACACGGAGGACTCTGATCAATAAGAGTGTAAGTTACCATTTAACCTCCGTAGCCCTCCACCACCCTACAGTAACATCCTTCCAATATCCAGAACAGAAACCGCTCATTGGGTCCTTAAGAAGAATAGCCTTTTGGCGACTAGTTATACATGCTCAAAAAAAAAAAAAAAAAAACCCCACATATAGCTGTAAAATATGAAAGGAATACACAAGTTAAAACTATACAACACTGTATACTATCTATATCATAGATGGTATATAGTGTGTTGTACAGTTTTACAGAGATACAGATATGAGAAAAAAAAAATAAATAATATATATAAATATATATATATATATATATATATATATATATATATATATATATATATATATATATATATATATAATAAAAATAGAGAGGTTTTATACAGGTGGCTCCTTAGGCCACAAAAGGAAGTTTGATCATCGGTCTATCTCAACACTTCCTCACGCGATCTTGCATTAGGGCATGAAAATGAGCTACAAACCAAACATTTTACAAAACCCAAGAAGGAAATTCAACCAGATATTTAACCCCTTCACGACTAGCCATTTTTTGCCTCTTCATTTTTAAGCAGCCATAACTTTTTAGTTTTTCATTGACATGGCTGCCTGAGCAAGACCTAGTTTTAGGAGAGGAAAAATATTTTTGTGCTGCTCTAAATACTTTGGAAGAAAAAAAAAAAAAAAAAAAAAAAAAAAAAATTTATATATCAGAAAACCACACCACCACTCCTCTTATGTTCATCCACTGAATATGGCTGCCAGCATTTTTGATCCTCATCAGGTATCCAAAATAATATACCATATATCATTTTTTTCTTTTTACGTTGCAACTATAATGTAAAAAAGGAGTGTCAAAAATTGATTTGTTTACACTGTACATATTTCATACTGAATAACCTGTTAAATGAGTTATCCAGGTTATTTTGGTTGTGTAGATACCCAAGTCTAGTTTGTTTGTTTTTATGCAGAGTATGAACAATAAAATGTTATACAAAAAAATAACCCCTCAAATATTTTTGTAAGTTTTTTTATTTGCATTTTTTTTTACAAAATGTATTACATTTTTAATAAACCCATTGAGGAATTACAGTCCTAAAAAATCATTTTATACTTCTGTATGCTAACATACTATGCTCTGTGCCTCTGACACATACTGCGGTTAGGGCAACGCTAGTGTTCCCCAACAGCAGGATTACTGAGTTTACAGTCCTGGGGTACTTTCTAGGTCCCTAGGGCTGACTGCAGAGGGCTTACCCAGCATCAAATCAGATCACTGGGACCCAATCAGAGGAGGGAAATACCCCGGTCACAGACTGTGGCAATCAAATGGTTAACAGTTGGGATTGCAGCTGTATCTAATCCTGGGTGTGGAGTAAAAGGCTGCTCTAAGAATCAGAGCCGTTACAGTTCATTCGTTGAGGAGGACGGCTCACAGAAGTCCTCAAGGGGTTATAAGGGTCCACAAGCATAAGACAAGGCATACGAATTCAGGAAAACAAATACAGCTTTGGAACTCCTATATATTTACATATACACAGTCGTGTTTTATACACATACATTTGTGTTTCATTTTACTACAAGCGTGTAATCAGATTGCACACAATACACGCAATTTTTAACAAACACGTTTCTGTAAGTGAATAGCTATATAATGCATACTCCGCCTCTATCTTTATGATGAAGCCATGTCAAACCCAAGACAGGACACAAATGTAGCAGAGGTCAACTCAAAAGCCTATGAATGACTGCAGAGGAAAAGCGCAGTTCTTTCCATGTTTACTGCCATGCAGGAGGCCATACAAATGAGTCTAAAGTTAAACAAAATGGACAATTTCAACCAAAATTATCATTTATCAGGTGGAATTTAACCACAAACCATTGTTTTAGCAGATCGATGACAGATCATTGTCGCCTGAAAAGAAGTCTGCCGTGTTTGAAATTTTTGTCCTATAGTCATATGAAAGATCTTTCATTCATGGTGAAAAGATCCTCCTTTGAAAGAACGTTCCCACAAAGAACTTTTTGGCCATCTCCCAGTTTCATTGAATGTGTTCATATTTCCGTTACAGAGCAGCCCATTGGATCCTCTACTTCACCCCCAATTCCGCATTGACTGCAATGGGGTGTGGCAGTGATCTGGCCGATTTCTGACAAACTCCAAGTTTCAGCTGGACAAAAACTATTGCATGCAACGTTTTTTTTTGTCTGGTCAACAGCCGGCATTTGCGCCAGATCTCCAAAACGGAGATGCGAATTCAAACTAATTGCTGATATGTTCTAAAACGTGTATGGCAGCATCTGCGAAATGTTCCTTCACCAGATGATTATTTGTACAACTGCTGTTCAATTATCAACCGCCTTCTATAGAATGCTTATGGCCGCCTTTAGGCTACCTCTGCACGCGTTGTGGATTACACGCCGTTTTTACGTGCTAAAAAAACTGCAGCTTAATACAGTACACTTTGCATTTATTTTTTGAGCATATTTCATGCACCCAAGAGATATGGAATGAGTCAGGATCTGTTCACGCAAGTTCAATATGTTTTGTCTGCGACTGTGTTCAGTGTGTGCGTCTTTTCCATCCAGATGGTATCCGGGTTGCATGTGTTTTTCACATGAGTGAAGAATAACACTCAATAGTGAAACCAACAGTGCAAAACACATTGCATCCGGATGCCTTCCGTTTTTTTTTTAAGCAAGCTCCATTCATTTCTATAAGGCCAGGGCTGCATGAAAAACGCACAATATAGAACACGCTGCAATTTTTCCTGAACGCAGAGATGATCAGTCAAAAATGATGCTCATGTGCACATACCCAGTGAAATGAAGGGGGGCAGGATCACAACACAAATCGCATCTGGATGGAAAACTCACAACACATGCGGTTTTTGGTACAGATATACAAAGAACTCTGCATGAAAATTTGCGCAGAAAATCTGTGCAGGTAGCCTCGTTTTAAATCTGAGTTTACACTGATCGGGCAGGTTGTTCCCAGCCGAAACAGCCTGCCCGATCTACTTAAACTCCTATGTGAATGCGATATAACTCCTGGAAATCCGTCTGGTCCCCATCCACTATAATGGGGACTTCCGGCAGTGACGGATTCGGCAGGCCATTTCTGGATCTGCTTAAACGCAGATGTGAAACAGGCTTTAGTCTGAATAACTAGCACTAAGAGCCAATCATTTGAGGAAGCATGGCAAAAGACAATCACCAAAATGTAGAGCGGAGAGGCAACAACAAACCTTAAGAAGGAATTTCCCTTCTTTCTTGTCTCTCCTAAACCTGGGAAGACACTACACTATTACATTAACAGGCGAACTGGCCAACAAAGCAGCTGCATGGTAGCTACAGATGTCTTCACGAGCTGCTGCCAGTCATGCTTCAAAACGCTAGCCAAAAACCTGAGTCACCAAGAAAGGTAACCTGCGACACTCTTGAAATCAGAACCCGTGGTTGGTCGTGTAGGAGAATGAGTTATTTCAAGTAATTAAGGTTTATAGAACATGGCTCGAACCCAAACCAAAGACGGGAAACAATCACCAGACGGGCGGGCAAGAAGCCAAACCATGATTCCTGGAGAGAACCTGCACATTAACATTCAGTGATGCTGAGCTCCGAGAAATTACAGGCAGCTATTAAGTAACACACGCACACACCCGATTCCTTTTAGAAGCATTAGATAACACTGCATTGTCACTTTTTATACATAGTAAGAATTCAGAGACAAGCACAACACGTGGGGGTGGGGATCCAGAGTGTCCGTTTATCCACCCCCTCACCATTGTACATGAATCTATACGGCACATAAACAGGTTACAGTCCCCAGACGCGCTTCTTTAAACAAACTTTAACGTTCCACCTGGCATTTAGCAGAGACAAAAGAACTGCCCCCACATGTTCGGTGACACCAACTCCTTTTTGCATCTCAGTTACACAAAAAGTCAGTCAGACAGGGAGTGAGGCAGGTGCAGCCGGTAGATCTCCTCCCTCTGCAGACATGAAAAAGATCTGTACTCAGGGGGAGCGGGGTAAAAATAACCTGTCCGGGAAGCTGGGAACATATGTGCACCTGTAACTGCCACAATAAGAAGACGTTAGTCTGACGCTCACAGGTTCCTCACATTTAACCCCTTTATTGCTCAATTACTATATAGTAAATGTTATTTACAGGTAAGACAGGCTTTCAAACGCCACACCGTATTATTCAATAGAATTTTAATAATTATTTAAAGGGGTATTCCAGTAGCTACAAGTTATCCCCTATCCACAGGATAGGGCATAACTATCAGATCGGTGGGGGTCCTACCGCTAGGACCACCCCCCCCCATCACGAGAACGGGAGCCCCATCCCCCCAGCTGGTCCCCTGATATGACTGGAGTGTCGGGTCGCACATGTGCGCAACCGTTCCGTTCATCTCTACGGGAGTTCCAGAGTAGACTAGTAGAGCAGCAGGGGGCACGAGGCTCCCGTTCATCTGATCAGTGGGGGGTCTCAGCGGTAGGATCCCCACCAATCCTGTGGATAGGGGATAACTTGTACCTACCGAATACCCCTTCAAAAAATTAAAGGGGTTTCTATAACTTCTTCTTACTGATATTGCCAATCAGCTGTTTGAGAAGGCAGCAGCGTTGGCAGTAGTGTCGTGGCCTTCTCGCAGGCCAATGACGTCATGACTATTTCACGTAGCCCGGGCACAGCTCAACCCTTTCACTTCAATGCGGATGAGCTGCACCCGGGCAACATGACATAGTAGTGACATCACTGCTGCACCTATGCATAAGGCACTGAGAAAGCTGTGGCGCTAGTGCTGATAGATCATCAGTAAGAGAAAAACCTATCGAGCCCCTTTTAAGATTGCTGCACATACATGAATGAACATACTTTAAGAATTAAAGATGTTCTCGAAGACCCCAAACATTTTAGGTAACGGCAGGGATTGTCCACTCCCACTCCAGTGCTGCCTGTGTCTGTACATGCACTGGACACATCCATTTGCCGTCAGCCTGTGCAGAATAATCACTACCTAGGAGAAGCAAGAGGAAGCAGTCACCGCCATCTTGCAGCCCGTGGTCATGAAGGACTACAGGAGAGTATGTTTACTTCACTCTAGCCGGTGGGGTCTCCATTAGGATAGCAGGGTGACAGTATACAGTCATGTATGCTTGTATAGAGGATATATGACCGTACAGGGCAAATTGACCAACTACTTTATGCCGAAGCACTGGAAAGAAAGGTGGGCAGACAGGTAAGTAACTTGTTTTGTTGCAGATTCCTTCTGGACAAAATAGTGCAGCAGTCAATAGGTTCCTACGTGTGATGGATCAGTATTCAGATAGGTGTGAACAAAACTGGTTTG